>JBBJLR010030490.1:0-12640 GCA_037577145.1 Brachypetersius gabonensis
GGTAAACACCGGTTCTAGACTGTTTTACGCTGTTTATATTTACTGAAATCAGAGTTTACTGATACACTCTGAGTTCTAAAGGTAAACACCGGTTCTAGACTGTTTTACACCGGTTACATTTACTGAATATAAGTGCTGAGTGTTGTATTGCTCTCAGATAAAGACATACAGGTTCTTAAGGAGGTGGTTGAGTCCCTTTGATATTGGTGTGTTCTCTGCTCACTCAGAATATTCAGGGCTTGGTTTAATAAGCATTGGCAAGAAATTTCTGACTGATGCTTCAGGAGTAGGTTTGGATGTATGGTTTGAGATGCATTGGATTTCTGTTTGTCAGCGACACACAAATGTGGCTGAGCATGAATTTAATACGGATGTTTTTCTCTTGACAAAAGTTGTCGATATTCGTGAGATGCATTAATTTTCAAGTGTACATACTCTTATATACCAGAAAAAAAGATCTCAAAACAGTGTGCTTTATTTGCAAGACCCCTTTTTTATGGCCACAAAGATCCTGAAAGCATGTCATTGGTGTGTACTGTATGGATTAGTTACAGCCTGCACAGGATCGCTAAGGTTGTCCTTGCATGCAAATACAAATATAGACCCATCACAGATCGAATTCATCGACACGCACACAGACACAAACACACACTCACACCAGCTTCATCTTTTAAAGCACAAACAACCTTCCCTACCGTCTCCAGCACTCTAAAAGGACTCTCTCTCTTTCTCTCTCTCTCTCTCTTTCTCCGTGTCACACACCCTTACACATGTTTACTGTGACTAAGCACACAAAAAGTGCCCAACAGGTTTTTTTTTTAATAGTGTTTCTTTGGGTGATAGGAAAAGCTGAACAGTGCCCCCTGCTGACTGCTGAACCCCAGGTCACACTCCTTACAGGACTTTCACTTCTCTTCAGCACATATTTCTGACCTGCTGAAGATCCTTCAACCCGAGAGAATGCTGAAAAAAGAGACCAGGCTCCAAGGCAATCCTTGAGATCATGTTGTTGGTCTCAAGTTCCCAGACTCCCCAATGGGAGAGCTTGTGGGACCACTGAGATTATTCCCGCAATAAAAGGTGGATTACACCTCTTCTGTCTGACTGAGTTCATCGCTTAGATTCAGTGGAGCTTATGCTGAGCTGCAAGATGGTCAAAAAAGAGGTTAAACAATTTCATGTCCATGAATAAAGAATGCTGGGCTTAATTATGAGGAGGTTGTGCATAAGAGTAGACTGTAACTCTGTCCAGTCCTGTATTGGAGTGTTAGTAGTGGTTTATAAAGGTTTATGGTGGTTTAAAGTGCACCCATTGGATGCCAGGTTCGTCTCATTAAGCCAAAGATTGATCACCATGGTCTGATCTACGATTGTTTGGTAAATGGTTTCTGATTCTCTCCTGAAGGGCCACAGACAAAAGGTTAATCGATCTTTGCTGCGACTGTTCGGTTAGACTTTATCATGATAGAATGAGAAAATCCAGGTGTCACATCCAAAATTAATTTAAACTTTATTACAAAACGTAAAGAGAGTAACACTGTCTTCGTTCATCTTGCTGCTGTGTGTACTTTTCATCTTTGACCTTTAAATGTCCCAACGGCTTCAAATGAGCAACGAGAGGCGATTTGGTAAATGATTCATTTGTTTGTTTTCTTTGCTGCTCAGCGTACTTTTGCCAGAGCCTAGATAAACATAATATTGTTAACAACCACATATAAAACAAACTTGTACGCAAGTTATTTGATTATTCCATTAGTTTGATTAATTACTAGCATTTTCACTTCTTGTTTTTTTTTGCAGCTGTCAGTATTTTTTTGGGGGACACTACATTGTCGATGCTTCTCTTCCAATTATTATACATTCGATTATATTAGCATGAATTTCCCAATCCCTAAACCTTGTCCTAGTCTTCAGAGTAACTCTAACCTTAACTGCAAAGCTAATATCGAACTGTGCCCCTAACACTGTTGTTCGTCTGCTGGAAATATTCAGATTTAGTGGGACCAGAGTTATCTGTCATTTGTATTTGTGTATTTGTATTGTATTATATTATTGTTTTTAAATCTGAAATTCCATCTAGGACCAAGTAAAATGTTTTTTTTTGCTCTTCCAATCCCACTCTGTGGAATTACGGTATATCCAGAAAAGAGAAAATTAATAACCTACACAAATAAGGACAACAGCAGACTAACAGCTGAACAGATGCACAAGCAGCTGTTCAAACAGCTGGCATGATAATGTTAGCAGGCAAGCGAGGTAGTTAACCCGTCTCGTTAGAGGCAGAACAGAAACATGGTCAAAGGAGAAAGACAGAGGCATTCTGATTACAAACATTAAATGTTGTTTTTTTTTCCCTCCAAAGTCTCTGAGAACATTATTAGTACAAATGGCATCATGGACTGTATGCTATACCAAGAGATTTTAAATGGACGGCTGGCTGGCTGCCCAAAAGCTAAAACGAATTGTGGTTGGACCTTTTAGCTGGTTGGACCTTTTAGCTGGACAGTGATGCAAAACATGATTCCATGTAAGTCCAGACGAAGAAAGCTTGAAGCCCACACAATCAATCTCCCGTCTTAGTTCCCCGACCTGATCCCTTAAGAAAAACAGCCAGTATGAAGCTGAAGAAGAGAGTCTAAACACGCTTTTCTTTAGGTCTACAGAAACTGTGTTGTATTTTCCAGTGTAGCTCAGTCTGGTTACACTGTTTCTGAAGTAAAACCACAGTCTATCGTTTACCTTAATTTCTCACAACATTCAAAACTCCCACTGAAATTGCTCTTCAGCCCAAACAGACAGTAGTGTTTGCGTGTCATTGACTTCCCAGTTGTTAGTTTCTGTTCTCACTGTTGTTTTTTGTGCGGAAAGCAAATAAGCAATGGCCTCTTTCCATGTTGTGATGACATCTCGACCAATTCTGAAAGCAGTGATGCAGTGAGCTCAGCTGTGGCCCACTTCCTGCACTGCAGTCGACCAGTTTAGGTCCGGGTCGCTTTATTTATAATGGAAAAACGTTTGCTCATGAAACGGAAGCCACAAAAAAAAAGTGCCATAAAAGAAAACACCTCAAACTCTTGAAGAACTGAAGAGTTTCCGCATCGAGGCGATGTCTCGGATTAGACATTCTGTATTCCCTCATCTGATTAAACATTTTAGGACTGATAATATTTGGGCTAACAGGTTATGCAAAGCAGTAAATGCCAAGAAATAAAATACATGGCTTTCGTAAACAATATTTTGAGAGGGTTTTTTTTAGATGTTTGATTTGGTTACAAATTCTATCACAAATTTCTCTTTTCAGGTTAATTAATTTTCTGCACCTTTGTTTTTACTATAACACAGATAATACTAGAAATGTCATAAAATAAGTTATGATTAAGTCATGTGTCATGAAAATTTAAGCAAATAATGTCTTTCTCAAGGACACAGTGGTAGAAAGTGGGGTTTGAACCTGAAACTTTATGGGCTACTAGTTACTACCACCCTTTAAAGTTTATTTGTGTGAAGTGACCATTTGTCATATGTGAACACACAACGTCATGAACAGTGCAAAATTCTTTCTCTGCATTTAACCCATTCATCAAGTGAACCGCCCGGGGAGCTGTGTGTGGGTATGGTACCTCACTCAAGGAGCTTCACAAGTACCACTAACAGACTTGGGATTTGAATCCATGGCCTTCTGATCACAGAGCCACCAACAGACTACCAACTGCCACACTACCACAAAAAAATTTCACCTATAACCATTTTCCTAGGATGGTCTCAGCCCAGGGTTTAGAGCTGTTAAATGAGATAATTACAGTTATTAAACAGTTACACCACTGAAAACAGGCTGTACATTTGTACTTAATTATAATGCCGGTGAGGATTGCCTGGGTATGCATCCTGTTTATGTTCTTTAGAATAGAAGAAGAAGCAGATGAAGAAAAAGTAGAAGAAGAAGAAGAAGAAGTTTACTGCCATTTAATTACTAGCCTCTGTTAATGCTCATATCTTTTCATCACAATTGACACTTGCTGGAATGAGCTTTTATACACCAATCAACCGCAACATTAATATAGTAATAATAATATTGATCATCATATTGTAGCCATTGTCAAGAAGTGGGAGTTATTAGGCAACAAGTAAACAAATAGTTCTTCAAGTTGATGTGTTGGAACCAGAAAAAATTGTGCAAGGATAAAGATCTGAGATAATTTGACAAGAACCAAACTGTGATGTCTCGATGACGGGGTCAGGACATCTCCAACACAACAGATCTTGTGGGAATAGTCGGTTCTCCACCTCCTACAGTGGACCACTTGGGAGTCTTAGGGAATCCCATGCAGTTAGGGCGTGCTTCCCTGTCGGGACAGGCATTACCATGAGGGCCTATGTGCCTATTGCGCCTCTCCCAAACACCACCACGCCATCTGTTCCCTCCGTCAAAGAAACAGACCAGGTTAGTGGGGGGGGCTCCCACCTGGCCCTGTGATAGGCTCAATCACCTCATCCTCTGTTTCCCATTTAATCATCCAGGCCCACATTCAATTGGGCCACCAATGGATCGGAACCACGGCATTCATTGATTTGGGCACAGCTGGAAATTTCATCGATCAAGCTTTTTCCTGCCCAGTTGGGTGTGAGGATTGAAGCGTTATCCTGGTCTAATGCTATCACCTCTATTGATAGTCAGGTCCTGTCTAATAGCCCCAAACTGTATCAAACCGTCCATTTGTCCCTCACCATTTCTGATCACCATGAACTGTTGTCATTTTTTGTAACCAATTTATTATCACCACCTCTCCTCCTGGGATTTCCCTGGATCCTGTGGCATGTCTTTCTCATTTCCTGGTCCCAGCAACATATTCTCCAGTGGGGCCTGACCTGTCTGGTGCTTTGTCTCCAGGCAAAGGCTGGGACATGTTCAGGCAAATACCGTAACATACTGTGACCTGGCGACTTTTTTCAGAAAAAGTTGGCTGGTTAGGCTCCCTCCACACTGCCCTTATATCCCTTTTGCCAGCCATGGGACCTCTCTGTGGTCGTCTTTATTCCAAGACTGAACAATGGGCTTTGGATGAATATATTAGCGAGGGGCTCCGTCCCTGTGTGGACTATAGTGGGCTAAATCAGATAACTGTGAAGAACAGGCACCCACTTCTTCTCATGAATACCACCCTGGACGCCCTCTCTGGTACTTTGATTTTCACAAAGTTGGACCTACGAAGCACTTATAACTTGGTACGCATCAGGGAGGGTGATGAGTGTAAGGCAGCTTTCATAACACCGATTGGACATTATGAGACAAAGGTAATGCCCTTTGGCTTATCCAACAGTCTCAAACATGTTCAGCATGTGAGGACGGTTCAACAGAGGTTGCTGGCCCACCAAATTTTATGTAAGTTGGAAAAATGTGCTTTCCACCAGTGTTCCACCACATTCCTGGGTTTTGTGATAACCCCACAGCGTGTAGCCATGGCTTCCCAGAAGCTGGAGGCTGTTCGACATTGGCCTCTACCCATGATGTTAAAGCAGCATCAGCATTTTCTGGGGTTTGTAAACTTCCATGGAAGGTTCATCCAGGACTTCAGGTCAGTTGCGGCATCTCTCAACCAGTTTCATCTCAACTTCCAACCGAGGAGGCTTTTTATTGTCTGTGCCTACTCTTTACCTCCACTCCCATCCTTCTCCATTCAGCCCTTCATTGTGTAGGGGACTGCAATCTGCTGACCATTAAGTGGGCCCTGTAAGCATGACGTCACTGGCTCCAGGGTGGCAATGGGCCTTTTATGGTCTGGACAGACCATTAGAACCTGCTTACCATCCAGCAAGGCAAGCAGTTGAATCGTTTACAGGCCCGGTGGGCGCTCGTTTTGAGCAGTTTAATTACTTTTTTCAAATTATCCAGAGTTTAAGAACATCAAAGCGAATGCCCTGTCTCATCAGCCTATGGCTGAAGCTCCCTAGACTGCCCCTGTATCATCTCACCGCATCGATGACAGTTGAAGGATCGTGTCCACCAGGTGCATGCCTTGCACTCCACCTGGACGCCTCTTTGTGCTTCCAGATCTTTGAGCTGAAGTCCTCTTGCTGGCCATTCTGGAGTTTTACGGACTTCAGAATTTGTGCAGAGAGCATTCTGTTGGCCAAGTATGCTCCTCAACATCAAGACCTTCGTACAGGCTCCAAGGCTAAGACTCCAAACCAGCCATCAGCTGGAGAACTCCAACCTCTTCCAGTTACACGGAGACCCTGGTCACACATTACTCTAGACTTTGTGATGGAGATGCCAGATTCAGAGAGAAAGATTGTTATTCTGACCAAAGTCGACGGCACTTGGAAATATTGTTAGAGCACATCGTTCGTTTGCATGCGTTCCCCAGGGACATCGTCAGTTCATCAGCAGATTCTGGAAGGCCTTCTGCTTGGTTTATCTTGGATCCATCCTTGATTCAGGACTACCGACGGCGGGTATCCTCCCGTCTAGATTCGTCTGGTGATAGTCCTGGAGGGGGTAGTGTCACACACATGGGTGACATGGCATGCAAGAGGGATCAGAAATGAGTGTGTCACATGAGCTCAGGTAAACAGGTGGTCTTTGCTCAGTCTTCACGTACAACCTGCTTGTCTTCTCATCCTGTGACCATGAGAACACACAGCCATACCTTTGAGTGCATGTGCGAGTGTTGGTTCCAGTGGGAATCTTTACGCTGGGCCCAGAGAACTCCTAGATCAAAGTGCGTGAGCCACTTGCTGTCTCCCCCCGACCGGGTTTATCCTTGATGCTACATGGGTGATACAGTTATGTTCTTTACTGCTGTGACAGTTTCTCAGTGTGCAGTGGTTAGAACCTAGCTGGGGCAGCTGGTGGCCTAGTGTTTAGGGTCGTAGGTTCAAATCTTAAGACTGCTAGTGGCACCTCTGAGGTTCCTTTAAGGAAGGTATCATCGCCACATACTGAATTTCATGCTGTTCACACTGTGTGCTGTGGAGTGTTCACATATGACAGAATGGTCAGTTTACTTACTCTTTACACAAAAGTGCTCCAAGAAAGGAGAACCGGAGAACTGTAGACAGGGTCATGGGCATCCCATCTGGTTGAATCCCACAGAAGAGCTGCTGAAACACCAACTGCTGAGGAAGTTTTCGAGGATGAAAGGTTACTTTATTGTCATCAGCAGCTGTGAAAACATAGTGTGACGAGACATTCTCCACAGACCAACATTTAGCAAGTTACTAAATACTATGAATAGGCAAAACAACAATGTAACAGCGTAATGTGAATGGGATGTAAGCCTTCCAGATTGACTAGTATTGCACTGTAAGGATGACATTGCACAAGAGGAAATTAGAAGCACCAAACAAAGAGTAAGAGAGTGCCCATGTTAAGCTCCACTGAAAGATCCTACGGTCATGGATTGATGGAAGAAGGTCAGATTAATCATGTTGTGTGTGTGTGTGTGTGTGTGTGTGTGTGTGTGTGTGTGTGTGTTCGTGTGTGTGTGTGTGTGTGTGTGTTTATGTGTGTGTGTGTGTGTGTGTGTATGTTGTTTACCTGGAGAAGTGATGGGCCAGTATGCGAAGTATGTGAAGAAGACGAGGTGGTGGAGGCAGTGTGATGCTCTGGTTGATGTTCTGCTGGAGAACCTTGGGTCCTGCATTCACGTGGGTGTTCCTGTAACACTGCAGACCAAGTTTACCCTTCATGGGGACACTTTTTCTAATGGCAGGAGTCCTGATACCATGCAAAAATTGTTCAGAAACCATTTGATAAACATCACAAAGAATTCAAGGTGTTGCATCCAGATACCCCACAGATTTAACCTCTAGGGGTCTCGCGGCGTCCACATCTTAGCGGGTCAGAGCAGTTTTGATATGGTTGATCAGTGCTTGTAAGTGGTCTTTAAAGGTTTTACGAACTCTGCCCTAAAGTGAAGAGTTAAGGTTCCTATACAAATCACTGCACAAAATGATATTCATTTTAATGAAATAAAAGTGCATTTCAGACTGATGGTGGGAGATTCTTTTTCTGGAAAACACTTTCATTAGAACTAAAACCAGACTGCACTGGGTGTAGTGTAACGTCTGAGCCTGATTTGTTTTTACAGTGGTGTGGGTTAGCTTGTGTTCTTTAATGGGCTCATAAACTCAAGCTCATAAATGCTGCAAAGAAATGGTGCCTTTAAAAAGAACACTTTTCAAAACTCATTGTCACTTGGTTTAACATTTTATTTTTGAAAGTAGGACACAGACACTGCATATTTATATATATATAGATTAATCAATCAGATTTCATTTATACGGCACTTTTCATACAGGAAAAACACTTTAGCACAAAGTGCTTTACATATTTATATTGTATTATTTATATTTATGGCATTTAGAGCTTTTATTGGATGTCATTCTCTCATAGTACTTGCCTTTAGGTTCCAAAAATGAGTCCAAAATGCCTTTGAGTGAGATTACTGTCAAACATATGACATTCTATAGTTGTGATACAAAATATTTCAACAAGTACTGGCTGGGGAGTTGCACCTGTAATCAGAAGGTTGTGGGTTCGATTCCCAACACTGCTAGTGGGAGCCCCCTGCTTCACTTGGTGAATGTGTTAAATGGGTTAAATGCAGAGAAAGAATTTCACACTGTTCACTTGTGAGGTGGTGGGTGTGGCCTGATGGGTAGGATATTTGCCCAACAGGTCATCGGTTCTATTCCGACCTTCAGCACCACCACTGGCTCCCTGAGCAAGACCTTAAACCCCAAGTTGCTCCAGGGAGAGACTGCCCCCTGTAGGTAGAGAATGGAAGTCACTTTGGATAAAAGCGTCTGATAAATGTGACTACACTTTATTTTTGACGGTTCTATTATTGGATTTCAGCCAGTGGAAGTTTGTTCAACCACTTATGTGCCAGAACAGAGACCCAGGTACTCAAGTGGCTCTAGAGCTTGTCATTAGTGGTCCATTTTCAGCTTTGCAGGCAAACGTCACATATTACTTCCACTGGGATTGAATACTGACGTCAAAGAGTGTTGTTTGTTGTTGCTTCCGAAATTATCTTTGCTCTCAGAACCAGGGTGGTGAAACTCGGATAAGGCTGGACTTGCCCAGTTTCCTATACCAAGCTTTCCTTCCATATTTTTTTGCTCATCGTTCTCCCAGCAGCATAAAAATACTGCTTATTTTTATTTATGTGGGCTTCCATCAGCAGTGCTGAAAAAGCCAGTGTCATTTCTTGTTATAGAAGTCTCAGCCCACCTCTGAGACCTTCAGCCCAGTGGTCCTGCCCGGCCAGAGTGGACTGACAGGTTTCTACAGCCATAGTGGCACTTGGCCTGCCCCGGCAAATGCCAACTTGTCAGATTCCTGAGACTCGTATAGGCATCTGCTTCCTGCATTTTCAGTCTGTTTATTTCCCTCCCTCAGGAACCTCAAATCAATTCCAGCCCAAAATGTCACATGCAGGTGGAATACTTAATTCGGCTGAGTACTGGCTGAACGTTCTTGCTTTTGCTTTATTTTTATTTTTGAATCGATGACATGCAAACACACATTTAATGGTACATAATGTCTTTTCAGATCATTTTTAAAACCCTAAAAAATCATGGAAACTATGAAAGACTATGAGACTTTTCTCCGATCTGATCTGAGGACATGCCTCCTAAATGTTCCTGCTGTGTCATCGTGGTGAGCCTCCATGCTCTCTGCTGGTGATGAACTGATGTAGTTTTTTGTTTATACTCTCGTGTGCTGAAGCCAATCACCCCTTCACACACACACACACACACACACACACACACACACACACACACACACACACAAGATTTTTCACAAAGGGAAGCTACATCTCTCCTTAGCTGGAGGTTTGCAGTGCTGCCGCATTGTCTGTTTTATTTTTACTTGGGCTCTCAATGCCCAAATATGACGTCTTTGTTAATTTCCTGCCCATTAAATATGAATTTTTACTGAGACGAATGATAAATGAGGTGAGTGCTGCAGTGACCCTGGGCTTAGGCCACCAAGCTGGACGTCCCAAGATAGGAAAGGGAAGGGACAGAGTGAGGCTGACTGCTCTTCTTTCACAAACTTCCAAAACGTCCATAAAGTGTCCCAACAGACCAATCCAAACTCCATTTGTAACTGCTGTGTATAAGATTTACAGAACACTGTCTAAAACAAACATTTGACATTACATGTAAGAATAAACAAATGTGAGGCCTTGATGCATCAGTTTTTACTGTTTAATTCTGCAATAATTTAAACAAAGTAAAGATTCCACACCAAACCTAATGTTTTACAGGGCAGTTATTGTGACCTTTTTTATCTTTAGTGACATGAAATCATTCCTTTTTTGTTTTTAATTGCTTTTTTTCAATTTTTTTATCCTTTTGTTGGTAAACCTTAGCTAATACTAATGCCCCATATTTTAGGTAACCTAATCCTAGCATATTAAAGCACATTTTCTCACACTGACTCAGGGTGGCCCCGTCCACGGCCGTCTCGGTTGCCATAGTACTGAGCCTGGGCATCATTCTCTCTCCCCTGAGGTTTCTTTCATTTTGGTATCTTGCTCATCAGCCTCACCTATCTCTCATTGCTCTTTCCTATTTAAGCCCAGCTTGACCTGGATATGCTGCCCGTTCTCCATCGTGCCACTCGGCTGGAATTGCTTTGGCACTTTTCCACTGGCACAAAGAACCATGCTGTACTGAGATCAAATAGTTTTCCATTACAAATAAGGCAACCGGAACCAAACCCCAACCCGAGCTGCTGGACGGCGGGGCTGAAAGTGGGCCGCAGCCGAGCTACTGCATCACTGCTTTCTGATTGGTCAAAATGTTTCATCACTACATAGAAAGAGGACTGGTTTATTTACTTTCTGTACACAAACACCAACAGCGACACAAACTGACTCCCAGGAAGTGGATCGGGTTCCAGCTCGACTGTCTGTCTGGGCTAAGGATAAATTTCAGTTTCTACGACAAATTTAGCTTTAACTCTGTGAGAAACATGAAGGAGATCCAGGACACCACTAACAAGTTATCGGGTTTTACCACAAAGATAAAGAACGCAGAGGAAAAATAAAACACTCAAACAAGACTATAAATAATAGACCACAATCACAAAAGCTGGGAAAAAAATCTGCTGGTTCATTTTGGGGCAACCACTGGGCATAAACTGTGGAAGAGAATAGTCAGAAAAACTGTTACTGGGCTGAGATACAGTGGAAAATCAAATCATGCTGAAAGTTCTGTGCCATCACAGTATGTTTTTGATACAGGACTCCTGTAGACCTTTGGAAAAATGCCCTTTGTATCTGTCTGTCTGTCTTTAAAAGGATGCCAGGCTCTGTGTCCTGATATCCATCAGTCGACCTCAGAATAAACAAATTTGACCAGAACTATGGATTTCGATATGTTTGCCTTTACCCATTAGAAATACTTCACAAGTATTTTACCCTTCACAGCTCCTTTCTTCTCTATCACAGCTCCCTCCTTCACTAACATGGCCTCCTCCTTCACTATCATGGCTCCCTCCTTCACTATAATGGCCTCCTCCTTCACTATCACAGCCTCTTCCTTCACTATCACGGCTCCCTCCTTCACTATCATGGCCTCCTCCTTCACTATCATGGCCTCCTCCTTCACTATCATGGCCTCCTCCTTCACTATCATGGCCTCCTCCTTTACTATCACAGCTCCTTCCTTCACTATCACAGCTCCCTCCTTCACTATCATGGCCTCCTCCTTCACTTTCACAGCTCCCTCCTTCCCTATCACGGCCTCCTCCTTAACTATCACGGCCTCCATCTTCACTATCATGGCCTCCTCCTTCACTATCATGGTCCCCTCCTTTACTATCACAGCCTCCTCCTTAACTATCATGGCCTCCATCTTCCCTATCATGGCCTCCTCCTTAACTATGACGGCCTCCTCCTTCACGATTACGGCCTCCTCCTTCACTGTCCCAGCCTCCTCCTTCACTATCACGGCCTCCTCCTTCACTATCACGGCCTCCTCTGTCACTATTACGGCCTCATCCTTCACTATCACGGCCTCCTCTGTCACTATTACGGCCTCCTCCTTCACTATCACAGCTCCCTCCTTTACTATCACGGCCTCCTCCTTCACTATCACAGCTCCCTCCTTTACTATCACGGCCTCATCCTTCACTATCACAGTTTCCTCCTTTACTATCACAGACTCCTCCTTCACTATAACAGCTTCCTCCTTTACTATTATGGCCTCCTCCTTCACTATTATGGCCTTATCCTTCACTATCATGGCCTCCTCCTTCACTATTACGGCCTCCTCTTTCACTATCACGGCCTCCTCCTTCACTATCATGGCCTCCTCCTTCACTATCATGGCTTCCTCCTTCACTATCACGGCCTCCTCCTTCCCTATCCTGGCCTCCTCCTTCACTATCATGGCCTCCTCCTTCACTATCCTAGCCTCCTCCTTCACTATCATGGCCTCCTCCTTTCCAATCATGGCTTCCTCCTTCACTATCACGGCTCCCTCCTTCACTATCATGGCCTCCTCCTTCACTATCACAGCCCCCTCCTTCACTATCCTAGCCTCCTCCTTCACTATCATGGCCTCCTCCTTCACTATCATGGCCTCCTCCTTCACTATCATGGCCTCCTCCTTCACTATC
>JBBJLR010030511.1:0-12639 GCA_037577145.1 Brachypetersius gabonensis
TCACCATACCAGGTAGCCAGTCTCAGGAAGCCTCTGCCACTGCAAACATGGACTGGGGTGAGCAGATGGATGAAATAGCTCCACTGCTAGACACCAACTCCTTGCTACTGAGCTGCGAGATGCTCGATGCGCAGTTAGATTCCCTCGACATTCCATGGTCCAACTGAATATTCCCTGAATGCTTGTAAGAGGCTACTCGCTGCTGGTCGAAGCCGTACTCCTCCAAGAGTCCGGTCCAGGGGGAAGCCACGCTGGATTGTGTAGACATGGAGGAGAATGGGCTGTCCAAACTACCCACAGTGGAGCCGCTGGTAGCACACCACCGCCACCCTGGCCAGAAAACCCTATCAACGCCGTCTGCACCGAGCTCTCCGTCGAAGATGGACGGGTTCCAGTCCTCTATGATGGACAAGGCATACCAGTCCTTGGCCCTTGGTGTGCGAGCTTTGAATGCCTCATCTATGCTAATGGCATTTCAGGCCGAGCTCCAGGACGAGACACACCTGTCGGGCACACCTGACCAAAAGCTGTGGGACGAGATGTGCGTGGTGACTGACTTATATCTCCACCTACATCGCTGTTCCGTGCAGGCCTCGGGGCGTTAACTGGTTAACCTTATCCAGCCTCTCCCATCGTGAAAAAATCCAGCTTCTTGACGTTGCGATGGACCCAAAGGGCTTGTTCGGGCCGGCTATGGCTACCATGCAATGGCGATGTGATGAGAAAAAGAGGGAGGGCGAAGCACTGCAGACCTGCCTACCCAGGAAAAGGCAGCCACCACCCGCTCCAACTCCGCGGCTATACTTCGCGCAGGCAGTAGCCCGTCCTATGCCAAGCTACAGGATTCCAAAACGGCCCACGACACAGCCTAGACCCCCAGTCCAACCTAAGACTGAGAGCAGAGGCACGTGGTCCAACAAGCCAGCTGCACCAGTGGACCTTCAGGGAAGTCAGCCAGCGCTACCTTGCCCATGTGCGGGCAAGAGGACTAAGCTGGCTACCTAGCTCAGAGTCCCGGGACAATGTTCTGTTAAACTCCCCCTCTGGGAGATATGCGTAAAGTCAAAATGGGTGCTCAGAACATTCGAAACAGGGTACAGACAGCAGTTCGCACGCTCCCTGCCTCGTTTTTCCAAAATAATATACTCGCTGGCGGCAGGAGAAGCGGCACGTTTCCTCCAATCAGAGACAACGTCTCTGTTAGAGAAGACAGCGATTCAAATAGTTCCTCCAGTACAAAGCCAGAGCGGTTTTTACTCTAGGTACTTTATTGTCCCCAAAAAGGGAGGGGGCATGAGACCTATATTGGATCTAAGAGCGTTGAACAGTCATCTCAGACAATACAGGTTTCGAATGCTGACTCATCCGGCACTTCTCAAGTTCGTGCGTCCAGGAGATTGGTTTACCACTCTGGACCTCGCAGATGCGTACTATCATATTCAGATTTACCCTCCACACAGGAAATTCCTCAGATTTGCCTTTCAGGGGGTAATCTACGAGTACCTAGTTTTGCCTTTTGGCCTGGCACTAAGTCCTCGCACATTTGTATAATGCGCAGATGCTGCGATAGGACCGCTCAGAACGAAGGGCATTCATCTGCCAATGTATTTAGACGATTGCCTTCTGGCAATGAAAGCACGCTTATCTCAGGACAGAGCGTGAACAATGCGAGCGTTGCTCGTGCTGTTTTGCCGGGGAAATTATGTGAGACTGTCACAGCTCCTGGGTATTCAGTTCTAGTTGCTGTTCCCTTGGGTAGGCTACATATGAGGGGTTTCCAACGCTGGGTATCGAAACTCAGGCTGGACTCACATATTCACGCTCGCTGCAAAATCTCAGTCACTTCAGATTGTGCGCTGACCCTACGTCAATGGAACAGACCAACATTCCGACCAACAAGATCGGTGAACGGTCAATGGAAGCCGAACTTTCGCGCAGGACATATCAATGGTCTGAAGCTAATGGCGGTTTATCTGGCTTTGAGACATTTACTTCCATATGTGGAAAATACTTAGTTAGTCAGAACAGACAAATACGACTGTGGTAGCCTATATCAACAAACAAGGGGGCTTGCGCTCCCTTCAGTTACACAGGCTCGCACACAGACTGATACTCTGGAGCCATGCCAGCCTTCTTTCACTCAAGGCCACGCATGTGCCTGGGGTGGAAAACAGAGGGTCGGATCTACTCTCCCGGGTTCATCCCCGGTATGGAGAATGGAAACTGCACTCAGAGGTTGCGAAACAGATCTGGCAACACTGCGGTCACCCGACAGTGGACCTGTACGCCTCCAGAGAGAACACTCCGTGTCCCCTGTTCTTTTCACTGAACGACGCGGAAGCCCCATTGGGAGTGGACGCGCTAGCACATGCGTGGCCGTGCGCTCTCCTTTACGTATTCCCCTCGTTAGTTCTAATATACCCAACGCTAGACAGAGTGAGGAACGAAAGTCCCAGATGTTTTATGCACAGCCATGGCCTGGCTCTCTGGGCCTGGCCCATGAGGGGTTGCATTTGACAACACAGGGTTTACACCAAAATGTTGTGATGACTATTCAAAGCGCCAGAGCTCCCTCCACGCGTACATTATATGACGCTAAGTGGTGTGTTTTTGAGCATTGGTGCGGTGATACTGATGAAATGAAAGTTTATCTGGCGGCTATCTCGGCATGCCATGTGGGTGTTGAAGGCAAAACAATAGGACAACATCCTTCTGTCTGTCGGTTTATGCTCGATGTGCGACGCTTACACCCTGTGTCAAATCCCTTGTCCCAGGTGTGGGACTTGCCTTTGGAATTGGAAGCTTTGTTAGAGCCTCCTTTCGAGCCGTTGTCTGAAGTAGAGCTTAAGATGTTTTCGCTTAAGACAGTGCTGCTTATGGCACTGGTTTACATTTACGGCATTTATCAGACGCTTTTATCCAAAGACTTCCAATCTTTAACTACAGGGGACAGTCTCCCTGGAGAAACTTGGGGTTAAGGGACCCATTGGTGGTGCTGAAGGTAGAATTTGCAAGTATCCTACCCACTACGCCACCACCGCCCTTCAGCTAAACGTGTTGGTGATCTGCACGCATTGTCCGTGCATTCATCATGTTTGCGGTTTGGTGCTGGGGATTCTAAGCTCTCGTTGCGTCCAAACCCGGTTTATATTCCTAAGGTTATGGACACATCCTATTCGTGCCTTCCCTTGGATCTTTCTGCCTTTCACCTCTGTTTGTGTCTGAGGAGCTACATTCACTGTGTCCTGTGTATGTGCTGAGAGCATGTATTACCAGGACTGTATAATTCAGAAAGGCTGATCAGTTATTTGTTTCATGGTATGGACCTCACAAAGGGAAGCCGATTACTAAGCAATGTCTTTCC
This sequence comes from Brachypetersius gabonensis, assembly GCA_037577145.1. Taxonomy (NCBI): domain Eukaryota; kingdom Metazoa; phylum Chordata; class Actinopteri; order Characiformes; family Alestidae; genus Brachypetersius; species Brachypetersius gabonensis. The sequence continues at coordinate 3,365 of JBBJLR010030511.1, forward strand.
CACTGAATAGTGGAAGTGATTGCTTTGGCTTATTCGGCTAAAGGGCTTGAACCCCCAGTTGGCTTGCATGCGCATTCCACTAGGGGAGTGGCCACTTCGTTGGCGTTGTTTAAAGGGGTATCGCTGCAAGAGGTTTGTGAGGCCGCTTCGTGGTCCTCCCCAACAACGTTTATGAGGTTCTACAGACTCGACGTTACTGTGCCTCGTATGACTCGTGGTTTTGAGTGTGAACTCATCGAGGGCGCAGAGCACCCAGACATGATGAAATGGTCACGTATCATAGAGGTTGGCTTGTCCGGCAATACAGGAGTAAATATATCCCATATGTGAGATACCGAACGAATGCTTGAAAGAGAACTTAAGGTTACAACCGTAATCCCGGTTCTCTGATAGCATGAGTGAGGTATCTCACCGGACCGCCCTTCTTGCAGTGAGTGAGAAGAGCTTGCTACCTTGAATGACGCCAGTGGGCACGGGCAGCTGTTAATATAGGGGGACTGGCTCTTGTGTACCAGGCGTGGCCAGCCAACCATGGCTGGCATAGTGATAAACTGCTTCTGAGGGATACGTGAGGGGAGGTGTACCCATATGTGAGATACCTCACTCATGCTGTCAGATAACCGGGGTTACGGTCGTAACCTTAAGTTTTCAATCGTGGTGAAGGATACACCATATGATCAAAAGTATTGGGACGTCTGACATTTACTTACTTTAATTACATTGCAGTCAAATACATATGTCTGAGAGATACAAATTTTTGTGTTTTGTCCTCATATACCTAAATTGTTGCATAATACTATTGATTTGAGCCACTGTAAGCTAAAACTCATTCAATCATGTGAAACTTACTCCGCTGTAATCCCAGGCTGAATTCTTATTCGATCTTATTGCACAGAATGCTTGAAAATATGGTAATTAGATAATTCTATGACATTGTTGCATTAAAAACAGGGAAAATAATCTTGTCACACAAGGTGAATTGTTGATCACCCAAATATCAGGTTAACAGTGGTCTTGGTGCCAGAAACCAATTATGAATGGGGTAGAGGAAAAAACTCTGCAGTAATAGATGGATCAGGGGCCAGGACAGAAATAATTATGTTATAATTGTCATGCATTTTGTATATTTCAGAGCTTATTGTTGTGTTCTTGGTTCTACAATTTTTCCAGTGATACTTTACCTTTTAATTTTTTTAAACTCATTTTATGTTATTTGTTTTGTTGGTTCAGTTTTTGCTCACATTTGTAATCTGCCTTTAGTATTTCACTTTAGGTGAAAATATCACAAAAACAGAAGAACAGAACATAAACTTTCTATACTGATAGATGCTGCAGTTGGCCTGGCAAATTACCCCCTATATGTTTTTATCTGCTCGATTCAGTTCTACTCAAGTGTGTTTTGCTTGTGTAAACAATGGGTCCTCGAGTTACGTCACAGATCCTTTTCTTCAACAGTTTGACTGTCACTTACCTATCCTAACACTGTTGTAAAATCATAAAAACACATCTAAGGAAAAGGAAAACTGCATTCTTCCACCACACGCAAGCAAACTAGTTCGCCCATGTAGTCTGTAAGTATGAGGCTAACGGTGTAAGCCGTGCGGGATTGGGAGTGAGCGTTGTAAACTCAAAACATCATCAAGACTGTTGTAACTCGAGGGCCCCCTGTGCTTTAGAATACTTTAGCCATCAGCGGTTAAGTAGTCAGCCACAAAGCTATCCACATATAATCTCATTAATGTTTCTTGTTGTTCCCACTTTTCTCTCAACCCTCATTCACTGAGTTAAAGTTATTGCTTGATGTTTTTCCTCTCCTCTCCATGTTGTTTTTCAGTCAGTGTGGTTTTTTTTTTACTCCATCTCAGCCTTCACTCTCTTAGTGCTATACTCGAGCCAGCTGAAAACGACTGATCCGCAGAGGTGCTGTGCTTGATAAAGTGGAAGCAATTTGCCTCATACCTTTGGGGCAGATGGAAACCAGGACTAGCCCACTTGTGTTGTCGATAGTGGGGTGGAATTACAAAACAGCTTTCACAACTTTGCATGTATAGGTTGGGCTGGCAGCTATGGTGGCATACATATAAGAAACATGAATTAGATGAACAGAATATCATCTCTACAGAATGGGTAGAGCAGCCTAAATCAATTAAATCAATGTTATATTTGGCTGACATCAGAAAAAAAACGATTTTTAATATATAAAATTCTGTTTATATATAAACTGTAGAACATCAATATCAGTCAGCACTATCAGCCAACTGATACCAACTGTATATGCCAGCCTGGAAGGGGCTAACGCATGCTGGTTGGGAAGCCAAACACAAATGCAGGCATACATACACAGACCAGAGTGAGTGCAAAGTTGAGCTTTATTTATATGTTACTGATGATAAAACGAACTAAAATATTTTGTTCATATAATATTATACTTCAAGTGTCATTCAAATGAATAAAAATGTGTTGTGCCTAAACAGTTGAGTTATGAGACAGTTTGGAAAATGGTACTCTATAAATGAACTACTGTTTTTGGTACATAGAACCTTAAAAGAAGTGAGTTATACATAAATGCAGGATATTGCTCTTTTAAGGACATGCTACCCACCTCTGAATATTTATTCCAAGCCAAAAACAGATTGTTGTGGTAAAGGGATCAGATCATACATTTTCTTGCACTTTGTATTGTTTCCCGAGGTTTCCTTATTACATTAGTGGTTTTAAGAATCAAAAAGAAGTTGTGATTGATTTTGACAATACCATTTTCAAAGCTCTCTTTATATAGTTAAACAGGCTGCTTGTGTTTCTGTGCCTTTAAAGCTAAACTATGTAAATGGCAACTGTTCTGAATTGCCGTGTATTTTGTCTTGTTCAAAAAGGCACACTGTGTTGAGAAACGCCTCTTATAACTACAGTGTGAACGGCCTGATCTAAACTGATGTAGGCGGAATAGAAGGATAAATGTAAATGTGTTGTTTTATGTGAAACCACAAAGACAGTTATTTTAGATTTCCATTTGTGGACTGCATGGACAAGGGAGTGAATGGTGTGTATGATACTTCAGCAATGTTTTCATCCTATGAAAGGGTTTTCATACTATCAGACTTTGTTTTAATGCACTGACAAGTCAATTTACCCTGATATGGGATCTTTAATACTGACTAGTATCAAAGCTATGTTTCAACAAATTATAAGTATATTCGGTGATAATTTTTTATAGCACCCATTTAATGATCGACTTACATGCAACAGAACAAATATAAGAAAAAGGAAATTGAGCAGAAAGTGTGTGCTGACATTTTTAGCACGCAGGCAGGTAGGAAAAAAAAGTACAGTAGCTAGATGCCTTTGGCACGCCTCCAGAAAATCATTAAATGTGTGGAGCTGTGTTTTTACTGCGCTGTGGAGTTGACTGTGAACCGCTGGGCCTAAATCCTTGAAGCTTAGGGCCAACTCTGTGAGCTGTTTTTTTTTCCTGCAGGTCCCTGGAGTGGAGCTGGGCTGTTTGTTTTTCTCCTCTAAACTTAACTTACACCGTGATCGACATTACTTCATTACGAGGTAGCAGGCAGGTTGTTGTGGAGTTAAGCAGAATGGCTGATTCATAAAGTTCAGAAAATATTTGAGAATCACTAATTAAATAGAGATTCACATAGATTTTGGCAAAACAGTCAGCAGACAGTGTTTTAGTCTGACTACACAAAACCGAAATTAGTTTGATTTATAATTATTTTTTATTTTAATTGCAGGGTACACTATGTTATTGTCAGGCTTTTAAATAAATGTAATAAATCTTTAAATAATTCGCTGACCTGTTACAGTGTTATGGTCTGATAAACTGGTAAACAACAAAGACTATTAGCTTTTTGAGCTAATTCTAATTAACACTGTAAGATTGTACTGCCTGTTCTTTAATATATATTTTGCCAGAATATTTCCCAACATTGCCTCTCTTAGTCAAACCATCAGCCTTCTGTTGTGGTATGTGGTGGCTGTCAGTTGTTTGTGGTTAATGTTGCCTCACTGTGTTATGCAAAATTAAGGCAGAACCAAAATTGTTCTGTAATAATAGTCTTGTAATGATGCACTGACCAAGGTTTAGGTTGATTTGATAAGGGTTTTTCACTTAATTTTACTTATTTACATAACACGAAAAGTATTTTATTGCACATTAACGCAGGTTCTTCTACTTTGTACAATTCTTTTACTTTGAAAGTTTGTTGCCTTTTTGTGCTCGTTGGTGCATGCTGCACAGCAGCATTGGTTGGGAAGACAAACCCATACACAGACGAGTTAGTGCAAAGATGAGCTTTACAAGAAATATTTTAACTGCAGCTGTATAACTGTGTGTTATACAGCTGCAGTTAAATACTGCTGTTAAAAAGCACCTTATTTGTTTAAACCAGTTGTTGTTGCACTTTTGTTCATAAAGCAGTACTTTAAAAATGAAAGTGCACAAAACAGTACTTTTGAATGAATTTAAACTTATTTATAACAAACCATGAAACCAGAAAACCATGCGATTAAAAATGTTAATCGTTGACAGCATTAGATTACATTGAAGTCGGATAAAGTGGCCCATGCGTGAACACACCACAGCACACATTGTGAACAATGTGAAATTCTTTCTCATTTAACCCATTCATGAAACGGAGCAGGGGTCTGCCATTACTGAGATATGCCTGGAAAGCACAACGTTTTGGGGCAAGTCCCTAAACGTTAGGCCGCCAGCTGCCCTGATCTCTATTTTTGTATCTGTGCATATGCAAACCTGAGTTTATAGATTCCATGTAAATGTTTGTCAGTACATCTGAACATAACTGCCCAAACTGTTATGTAAAGAAAATAATTGTAGCAGAAGCATAAATTCATTATTGTCTGGAAAGCCAGTAATGCTGTTAGAGTTGTAAGAATTGTAAAATAAATTCTGGCAATGCTGGGATTCTGTACTTTGCTGTGTGTTTTTGCTAATATTTTCACTGATATCAGTCAAAACTATCACCCAAGTTATACCAATGTTTTACGCCTGCCTAGGAGAGACTGACATACACTGGTTGGGAAGACAAGAGTGAGTGCAAATCCTCCTTTCTACTGCCTGGAGAACCTTAGTTTGAAAAATGTTCTGGCTCCTCCCCTAATTCAGTGCAGCTGTCCCTTGTTACAGAAAGAGCCCTCCACACACAGCCTGGGGCTTTGACGGCTGCTCCTCCGTCAGTATATGTGGGTGGAGACCTTTAGTCATCAACTGTTTGAACAAAATCTTTTCTAAGTTAATTCTTTGATTCACATCTTTATTTAAAAGCTTGGGTTAATACACCAAGAATTTAAAACATCTTCAGAAAGAACTTTGCCTTCTTCACCTTTGCTGAAGAAAGTTCTATGCTCTTCTGAAGCTTTGGCCTACTTTTCATCTCTTCATGGTCTCAGTGATCCTTTATTCAATCTGAAGCTCTGTTTAGCCTTGAATTCAGGCCTTGAATGCACCAAATAGAACTGGTTTCTGTGCAGGTTCTTGGAACTGAAAATGTCTCACGTAGCTGTAGCACTTTGTATAAGAATACATGAAATTGCTGCTCAGCATGTATAGCCTAAAAAATGATTCTATGGCTAATCTATCCATATTGACATTTACTTTTATTGACAGGACAAAACATTAACATGAGTGATCCATGAGGTTCTTTTTGACATTTACTTCTTCTTAGAACATATATAGGAACCCTCTGGTAAGCTGACAATGATTTGTTTGTGTTTTTGTTTATTTGATCCAGCTGCCGTCATGGGCCACTGATTGTGACCTCCGCGTGTGCAAAGCAGGAGTGACAGCTGAGTGAGATTAAGTTTCCTGACCAGCGTGTCACACATCAGTGCTGCAAGGTAAATCAACCTTGCCCTTTCCCTTTTGATTAAATTCAGTCTTACATTTTACACACACTGATTGATATATCAGCATGACCAGGATTAAACTGCGTATACTGGGCTGTAAGTCTGTGCTTTAATTTTGACTTTCTGTTGCTGTTGTGAGGAAACCTTATATCTCCAACTTTATAAGAGAAGATAAAAACACTGTGAAGTTTCAAAATGTATCCTTTATTCCCCAGTCCGTATGGTGTATTTATGTTGTTGCATTTATATATATATGTGTGTGTGTGTAGCCTATAGACATTTAGCAATGTCTAGCCACAATGAAGGTAAATGTGTTTTTGTCTACGCTTGGAATGACGCATGAAACAGGGTACATTCCTGAGTTTTATATCATTGGTCAAATATGATTTTTTTTTTCAATTTCCATGATTACCGGCAAGGCATACACTGAGTTAAAGTATTCAACAAGCAATCATTCTAGTCCGGAAAAAGGACTAGAGGATGACGAAACATTTGCATAGTGGATCAACAAGTTAATTGTGTCAAAGTGGCCTGTAAGTGTACACAGTGTTTAAAAAATCACTGCACAAAGAGAAACAAGTGGAATACAGTTTCAAGACATTCACGACTAATCAGTGAATGTACTTGTGAGGTGTTTCTGGATGTAAGCATTTACCTTTGGCAGTACCTTGAGGGTGGATGTTATTACTGACTAAATTACAAAAGAGGGGCGCCCAGGGAGCAGTGTGTACCTTGCTCAAGTTTACCTCAGTGGTGACACTAGCAGTTGGGATTCGAACCCCAACCTTCAAATTGCAGAGCAATAATTGTTAGCTAAAGCCCCTGCACTAAAGCGGAACTGCAGACATTCTCCGCATTTTTTTTACTTTTGTAACCGCCAGGCCTCATCTGCCACGCCCGCTCGTCCTCGTGCTGGGTTGCTAAGCACCATGCCCAAACATAAACAACCCAGCACAAGGAGGAGGGGGCGTGGCAGACGAGGCCCTGATGTCACAGCTTTTTTTGCATTTACGGTATTTTATATTCTGTGGGAGTTTAGTGTAAACAGTACAGTACAAATATAGATTTACCTTTACATTTTCTTTCAGGGTAATGTATTAAGCTGAGTTTATGAAATTAAAGTGTTTCGGGAGCATATCCGGGGACATGTTTAGATTTTACGCTATAGAATTAGGCATTTTTAGGCATTTTGTTTTACCACATCACAACGTAGTTTTTCCAATATATGCGGGTGCTTTTAGCTTTTCGAGGTTTACTGTTTATCATTAGCTGTAATTCAGTTTTGATGGCATCAGTTGTTTTAGGGAGAGGAAACGTTTCTTGATCTTGCTTGCGAGCTGTCAGAATTAAGATATCTGAAAAGACCCACTCTCTTAATATCACTCTCTTTTAATGTCTAAGATCAAATATAAATATAATTGGCTGAATCTGATTTGAACATTATAAACTCTTCTCTAAATGTAGTCTAATATTTATATTCTCCATTACATGCTTGAAGCAACCAGCTAAGTGGCCTCTGCCTCACTTTAGGTCACTTTATGTCCTCTGTTCATGAGTAAATAGGACAGGAAGAAATCGGCTTGTCATTGTGCTGCTGTTTGTCTTTGTCCTGTTATGGTAGCCTGATACCAGTTCTGACCTTTCTCCTATAAAGACTGAGCTGATTATTTAAGCAGGAGATGTTGATCCTGGAGCGACATCAAGACAGCTTTTCTCACTGCTCATAGAGAAGGTCACTTTGTCACAAAAACCTTGTCCTTTTGTATCAGATTGCTGCTTGTTTAGCATATTTTGTTAGCTGAAAGGGTACCAGGGGAAACCAGACCTACTTATTATTGACTAATTTTAGCCATGAGGAGAATCGTGCCGCTTTATAAATGGGCATAGAGGTGCAGCCTACAGAAGCAGTATATTGTGAGTGATACAGTAAGAAGGAAAATGTGTTGAATAGAAATTTGTTAAAAATAAACTTAAACACTTTTGGGCTCACCCTCAGATAAAAATAGACAATATTCTGCTTTTTCAAACATTAATGCAAAGAAAGCACTGGACATGCTTAAAACAGATGTAACTTACTTTTGTAATCTAACAATATACCCTGTAAGTGCAATTTAATGAATGTTAAAACTTATTTATATGTTTCATCAAAAATAACCAGTCCTTGTCTTTATCATAGCAGCACAGATTCGCAGCATGCTTATCAGTAATTTTTGGAAACTGATCATAATGACAGGCTAATCAGAAGGAATTGTGTGAAGTTCATGTACAAAATCATGCTTGTTGATTGTGATTGTCAGTGCACTAAAGACAGACAGTTGAACAGTTGATTGTTGGATGCTGAACTATTTGTTACCACAGACTGAAACATTTCTAATGATTTCTTATTATAACATTTTGAAAAAGGAGCATATGCCTTTTTTAATTCGAGGGTGGGCTCAAACATCTGGCCTATAGTGTGTACATACAGCCTGAATGTTAAGGTTGATGTCAGGCCATAGGAAATGATGAATGCAGTATTGTGCATGTAGCTTTTTATAACAATCATCATGTCAAGGACAGAGTGTAATTGAACAACCCATATACAGGTGAGATGTGCATGTAAAAAACAAAAGACCCACAGGAAATGCTTTAACAGTGTATTTTAAAGTTTATGCTTAACAAGGTTGGACAACAGTTTTTGACTAATCTTGGACCTCTCCCCTCTTCAATACACACCATTTGTTTTCAGTTGGATTTAAATCTAAGGATTGTGAAGGCAAAACATTTGATTATCCATGCTCACAACCTTTTCTGTATTCACATTGGGTTCATTGGGTTCCACCCTAGCCAGATATTTAATGGAATTCATAATGCCACTGAATTTTTTTGAGAGCTATTGGATCACTGGCAGCAAAACAAACCCAAAGCATCCACTTTTGTCAAAGGTGATGGTTTCCATTGTGAGACATTGAGACATTTTCATTTTTGGTTTCAGTTACATTTTGCCAAATTCAGGCACTCTTAGGGAAGTTTTGTGGCGTACTCTTAGGGAAGGCTCCTTTGATGGAACAAGCAAGCTGCAGGTGTAGGTCCTTACATTGATCAACCATACCATTAAAACCACCTGCCCAATACTGTGTTGGTCCCTCATTTCACTGAAACTGCTCTGACTTGTTAAGACATGTGCTGTGTCCGAAACCACGCACTACGTCAGTGCACTGAGGTTTAGTGCGTAGTGCGCATTGCGCACTGCCTTCTGTAGTGCGCACTGCTGTGGATCAAAGCTGTGCTAAACGGAACACTAACGTTTTACACTTAGCGGAAGTGACGGACTAACATTTACTCGCGATTCTCCAGCCGCCAAAATATCTGCCGGTTTTACCGCAGTGTACATCAGTAAAATAATTTTATTAACGTTA
>JBBJLR010030532.1:0-12638 GCA_037577145.1 Brachypetersius gabonensis
TAGCGGTCCTGGGAATCGAACCTGGACTTTCTGATCACAGGGCGAATGCCTTAACCACTAGGCCACCAGCTGCCCCCAAAGTAATAAGGGAGACATAGATTACGGAACTGTTGTAATAAACTTATTGGTGAACCCTAAAACGGTCAGGTAATCCTAATCAGTCTCCACCAATACACCTGGCTTTCGAACTAGCGTTTAAACTGGCTTGCAGATGTACTCACTCTTAATGATTTTCTTAACAACACCATCCTAGACAAATCCTCATCATCACTATGTCACCTCTCTGTAGGTTTATCCTTGGTATGTGTCTTATGGTGCTGGTGAGATGTTCCATATTCATATACTTCACATGTTGCCTCTTTGTGCATGTATCAGGATCCTGTCTTGTGGGGGTAAAGCTTCAGTGTAAGCAAATTATTAGGTATGAGAGGTTCTGAGCTTTTTTGAACATTTAAACTGGTGACAGTGAGGGGTCAACTATAAACAATTGCCATTGCCTTATAAAAGAAAGCATGAATTGCAGAATCATCTAACCTCCCTGGGGAGCTAGAGAACGTGAAGCTTAAGATAGTCTTTATTGTCCTGATCTATTACACCTTTTTCCAGCATGACTTGAATGTGGTGCATTTAGACAAAGTCAAGCTGTTTGTCTGACAGGAAAGCCGCTAATCATTCTGGTTCGACGTCTTGCATTTCATTTCTCGCTTCAGTGAAGTTATTACCTTGATCTAACCTTATCTGTCTGACTGCACCACATATGGAGATGAAACATACTCATTGATCAACAGTAAAAATGTTCAAGCACCAAAGTAAAGGATTCACAGGAAATAAAAAAAAAATCAAATGAAATTTGGAAACTTCGCAGGGAATGGTGAGTCATGGCAAGAAAACACTGAGGAAGAGAGAATGGCTGATCCCCTTCAGAAAGACTGACTTTGTGGCATGGATTGATTTTACCCTTATCTTATTTAACCAGGCCAGCACACTCACAAAGGTATGGTCTTCTTTTCACATATTTCTGTTCTTGTGCAGTCTACACTAAGTGACCTGTACACAGACATCAGCTGGCAATGGCTGTCATGGTTATTGCGTTACTCATAGGAATGATCACTGGGTGTTTAAATGTACACGGTCTCATCTTTGTCACCATAAGCCACATAAAATTTCCCCCCTAACTGATCCACCAAATTTGTATCAGGTCAACCACTTAATGGATGATGCCATCACAACAATGATGATTCAGTATCAGAAAAGAGTTTAATAAAAGGTAGTGTGTTTGTGCACAAGTACCAAATAAGTTAAATTATAGCTTGCAAACCATAATAACAAATAAGATCCAACTTCATAATCCTTAAGACATTGCAAGTAGAGCAGGGGGAAACTATAGCATCAGGACAAAGAAGCAAATTCATTCTCTGAAGTCACCTTTATAGCAATGTGTGTGCAGTCAATTGCTCTGATTACATATGGAAAACTGGACATCGCTGCAAATTGCGCTGTAATGTTTGCCTGTTCAACTACAATGTAAGGAAATTTTATAAATCTGGATGACACGTGGTGGGGCAGCTGGTAGCCTAGTGGTTAGGGCGTTCGCCCAGAGACCAGAAATTTGTAAGTTAGATTCCCAAGACCACTAGGCACCTTTGAGGTATCTTGAGCAAGATATCGTCTCCACACGCTGCTCCCTGGGCACCATGTTCCTGGCTGCCCACTGCTTCACTTGGTGAATGGTTTTAATGCAGAGGGTGAATTCCGTGCTGTGGTGTGATCACATATGACAGAATGGTCACTTATAAATTCATACCGTCCCAACAGCAGGCATGGCTTGATTCAGTGAGGATGATAAAAACCAAAACTTGTAACTGGACAGGTATGGTGCAGTTCCTTAAAATCTGCCTTTGTAAAGCTGGCCCCAGATCAGCACACAGCTCCAAGAGGATAGCACTTGGAGATCTAAATTGACTTAGAAGCCAGTCATCATCATAGACCAGGAAATCCGTATGATCCATGAATATGCGTCTTCTAATTCTTGCAAATTTCTAATAATGGAAGAGCAATCATGGTACCGTTGATTTGCCACTATGTGCCGCTCATTTAAAAAAAATGACATGCGGAACGTGCAAAGTTCATGTTGCAAATAACCCTACATGGACCATCAACACCAGCTTCATCAAGAAAAATGCCCAACAACATCTCTACTTGCTGAGTAGATCAAGAAGAGTACACCATCTAACCCCCCAGTTCTAACCAGATTCTATAGAGGGACTATTGAGAGCATCTTGTACAGTTGCATCATGGCTAGGTTTAGAAATTGCTCTGCTTTGGCTCACAAGACCTTACAGAGGATATTGAGAATAGCTGAAAAGACCTTCAAGGTCTCTCTCCCATATGTCTCAGAGATTTACACAACATGCTTCACAGTTACTCCCACAACCTTCTTCCTGTTTCTGTATGACATAACAATCCCTAACATACGTGCCTTCCCTACCAAAAAGAGAAACAGTTCCTTTCATCAGACCATCAGCTTCCTCAGTCAAAGCTGAATCTCCCAAACACAATGCATATGCACACTGCCACCATAAATATCCTTTATGTTCTTTTTTTATAATTTACTAAATATTCTCTATCCTATACTGCATGTTTTTTTGTCCTCAAATATTGTTCCTGTAAGAACACTATTTCATTTCATTGTGTCCTGTGTGTATGGTAGAAATAACAATAAATACCAACTTAATGTGTTTTCATTTTTGTACATTTCACCTTGACTATGAAACGTCAGCCTTTGAATTAGGGTTGCAAGAGGTTTGCTTTATCTTAGGATGGGAGCAACAGCTCTGGTTTAAATGAGGCCATAAGGAAAAGTTGAACACATGGTCTTGGTTGATTGTTAAGGGCAGAAGCTACCTTTACTACTGGGTCACTCAAAGACAATTTGGGAAGGATCTCAGTTGAGGGATCTATCTCCCCATCAAATATTTGGTCCCATACACTAGTTTAATGGTGCACACTGTCAGATTTCTAGATGCATAAACTAACAGAAGTTTGTCCATGGGCATGTACATCTATTGCTTCAGTGTTGAGCTGACGTGTTTCCTTTGCACTCTACAAAGTGTCTCGTTATTCATAAATCCAGTTACAACTTTGGAATCTATAACACATAGGTCCATTATTCAGCAGGGTGCTTCAGCCTGCATTTGGCATATGCAGGTGACAAGGAGGTACCAAAGAGATACAACTAGTTCTCAATCTAGATTATTATGTAGATCTTTCCACCCAAAGAAGTCCGAATAAGTTTGATCTTGTTCCTTAATGTGGAGCATTTTTTCTGCATGATGAGGTGGTACTATGGAGAGCTGATGACATTTGATAACAATTCAAATATGAAATTGTTAATCAAATCATGTCCTTGAAGTACGTGATCGTTTAAGCAGGTACCCTCATTTTGGCTGTCTGGGTTTCTTTTCATTAAAGTTCCTATGATAAGGTAGGTACCAATGCCATTCTCTTTAGTTTCCTCAGCCCCTGCCTATGACTTCCTTCATGAAATGAGAGCAATGCTTTATGAGTGTCTTATCTTTTGACAGCTCCTGTTTCAGATAGTTGAATCTGAATTTACCAAACCGTATGTTGTGAGATTGTGCACGTCTAGCCTTAAATGGTATATCATGCCCACAACTGAGTCTTTATGTTTTCCATCATTTTATTTAAGAAGAGGCTGTCATCTTGTGATAGTTTCTTACAGTCTCCACTGGTGTCTTTAAAGGACGTCTGTAACATATGAATGGCGTTCACTGGATTAGGGAAACTGCATGGCAGAGACACATCAAAGGTAGTGAATGTCCCACTATCCTGCAGCCAGATTTGATTGTATGCCCTGGGGTTCCTTATTTTCACCCGCAATTTCTTTTATGGGAGCCCTCATACTAGAGCGGTCATGGCCTATCTATAAACCTCACAATTTAGTAGTGGTGAAATATCATTTACAATGACTGAAGGATGACTTCAACACTTTCATAGGTAGGGATGTGGGTGGGATTCACAGGTATAACATCTTTTTTCATAGTGCAAGTGGGATATCAATATGACCAACTGACCTGTAGCTTTCTACCTGAAGTCCTGTTACTCTATTACCCTGCAAAACTGTGTATTTGTCTTAAATTGTGGTCAACTTCAGTTTGATGGGATATGTGTCAGCTTGACACAAGCATTGCCCACTGCTTGCTCAATGAAAGTGGTGTTGCTTTGGGTGTCAGGAAGCTCATAAACTAGATTTTTTTATCACTTGGATTGATCTTTGAATACACTCATATAGACACAATCACAGAGATGTTGATAGTCTGCCCTATGACTACATTTTAGGGCCTTGTCAGTGCATCTGAGACACTCTGTGAAGCTAACAAGGTCTAGGCTTTACTCGTTTTTCATAATTGTCATCATGTATATAAGTCAAATGTATACAGCAATGCTTGCATTTTGTCATAAACATAAACATTCATACAATTTTGTTTCTTTTACATATTTATTTCACTGATTCAGGTCTTTGGCAGTGAATCTGGTGCAGCATTTGAGGTGATCTTTATTTTTATTTATGGCACTTATCAGACACTTTTATCCAAAGCAACTTCCATTCCCTAACTACAGGGGACAGTCTCCCTGGAGCAACTTGGGCTTAAGGGTCTTGCTCAGGGACCCAGTGGTGCTGAAGGTAGGATTCGAACCCATGACCTCTTGGTTTGGAGGCAAGAACCCTACCCACTGAGTATCTTTATGGTCCTGGAAGAACAAGCAGAGTGACTTTACTGTTGGCCTTTCAGCATTCTGATGTTGCTCACTTTATTCTCTTTAAAGGTCCATTTCTCAGCAGTGCCTTCTTAAGAACAAAGTTCATTAAAGGAAGTTACAAGATTACATGATATTTCTACTTTTGGACTGAGCATATTTTGAATTGTTTTTAGTCTGATTACTGAGTCTCTCTCTGTAAGCCCTTTGTATAGGGACGATATATGTAACGTCTGGTGACCCTTCGACTCATAGGAGAAGTAGGTCACCTGAATATTAGTAGGGCTCTGGATTCGAGGAGGAAGAGTGTGAGAGAGAATGATGGCTGCAGCAATGTTCATTAGGAACAGAGTGAATGGGGATGAATGGAAACAGGTGAAGCTCAGTAGCAGCAGAGTGAATGTGTTAATGAGTGGAAACATGTGAGCTCGTTGTGAGATGAGTGTAGCTTGTGTGTGATTGGCTGAGAGCATGTTTAAATCCTGGTCGAACCAGAAAGATGGCGCGTGGTCGCCAAGCTTCTGTCTGGTTTGGGTTTGGGTTTGTATGTATGCTGGAGGGAACAGTAAAGGTTCACCACTATATCTGATAAAATGTATCCATGTTCAGTCTGTTCGAGACTAAAAAAAAACGTATCGGCCCGTGGTTGAACTGTACTGTCACTCAGGCGTGAGTGAGTTCAGACTGTGTGCAGGGCTTCCCTTCCAGGAGAAAGTCACCTTGAGGAAAGACTGGACTTTATACAACGGAGCAAGCAGGATCCTTGAACAGAAGGAGACGAGTGAGACGTTTCACAGACTGGGCGTTCCTCTACAGCTTCTTCTCTATCTCTCTCTCGTGTTTCATGCAGGAATGACGTGTAGCTGTGAGTTAGCCAGAAACTCACTTCAAGGACTGTGCGCTGCTTTGAGGACTGTAAAGAACTCGAGGGACGAAGTAATTCATCTAAGACTGAACTCCTCTGAAGAAAAGAGTGTTTGAGTTGGATCTGAACCTTCCGTTTTGTTAATAAACTGTAAATAGTTTACTTGGCTGTCCGCTCCTGTGTCTCTCATATACCCAGCGACATGACAATATAGTCTGCTCCAGGCATCTTGAAAAGCCTCATCATCATCTCTATACAAGATGCCCAATAGAGACTGGACCACTCATATGTATCTGTAAATAGAATAGTTTAACAGGCTATGGTTATAAGATAAACCTTTGTTCGCCCCACAAGGGCCTGAAAGGCTTGAACCAGGGAGGACACAATCTTCTTACATTGCCTTCAAAAGGACGGGTGTTTTTTTAAAATATATTTTGTCGCTAATGTATAGCGACAGAATGTAAAAAAGCTTGAGTTGATCCTCAAGAGTCGTCCTATATTGTTATTCAAACTGTATTTTTTCATATTTTCTTTCCCCTAACCCAGTTTCCTTTGTTACCATGCAAGACAGAGGAGATCAATGGTTAATGGCTCATTTAAGAGACAAAGAACCCATAAATGGAAGTTCTCACACAAGTCGCACACAAAGATTTCTATCCCTTTACAGGTAATATTGATAACATCTGCAGTGACAGTCTCAAATATCTACCCAGTCTTATGTCAGCTGAAGGTGTCGCAAGCTGTCTAACTTCATTACATTGTTCTTTACTTCTAATATGTCCACGATAATTACTAGCTGACTGTTACATCCGACACTCCCCGTAATACATAGCAAATCAAAGAACAAAAAAAATGAATTACAAAACATGAACTTGGTTGACTCTTTCCCAGATGAGTAATTAATAATTAATTGTGTTGCATATAGTTCTTTGTGAAAACAAAAGATATTTACATACTTCATGATTAATGACATCAAATCAAAAGTGAGAATGTGAACAGAATTTAAATGCAGTTTCTTCACTTAGGGAAGAAAGATGTATTTAAATGTATATTTAAAATGCTTTATATGTATTGAAGTTTGCTGATAGCATGCTAAAGTACAATTCAAGTTGAAAAATATCTCATAAAAAAATATAATTAATCATATGCTTAATTTGAAATGACAATTCAGTATAGTATTGTGCTCTATGATGGTGCTTAGGTGCAGAGTGGGCTGGAGCCACGTTCAGGACTCTGGCTAAGGTGGCCCTGTTCTGGACAGCATTCCCTTGGTGACCAGAGAACAAGGAATCCAGTGATGCGGACTCAGAAGCAGATGACAGGGGGATAGTGATAAAGCTTCCGGTGACTGTGGAGCTGGAGGCACATGAACAGGAGACTGGGCAGATGATGAGTAACTAGGAGACTGGGAAGCCATTGACAGGAGGCCAGGATACTGTCAGCAGGTAACCAGGCATACATTTACATTTACAGCATTTATCAGAAGCTTTTATCCAAAGTGACTTCCATTCCCTACCCACAGGGGGCAGTATCCCTGGGGCAACTTGGGGTTAAGGGTCTCACTCAGGAACCCAGTGGTGGTGCTGTAGGTAGAATTTGAACCCATGACCTCTTGGTCCAGAGACGAGTATTCTACCCACTAGGCCACCCCCACCATCAGCCAATGCCATAGGCAGTGGGTATCAGCAGTGATGAAATGCTCTCCAGAGCACTAAAGGGCATTGACAGCGAAGCGTAGGCACCAGTGATAACATGGGTCCCTCTGGAGCAGCTGTTGGAGGCACCAGTGATGTGCTCTTCTGACCACTAGGGGGACCTGGTAACAACAAGGAACTCTGAAGAGTAGGAGGGGGAGCCAGTGATGGAACATTCTCAGAAGCAGAAGCAGGAGTCAGGGAGAAAGTGCTCTTCAGAGAACTGTGGCAACAAGGAGATCTCTTGAGTAGCAGGAAGTGCCAGTAGCGATGAGGTGCACTCCAGAGCAGCAGGGGGTGCTGGTGGCAATGACAGTATGAAATGATGGTGGTGATGAGGTTCTGAGAGTAGTGCCAGCAGCACAGAGCAGCTTTCCAGATCAGCAGGGAGCACCAAAGCACCCTCTCTGAGGTGCCCTACAGTGCATGCTGTACACCCCAGGGTCTGTATACCTGAGACCCCACCTTACAGGGTCCTCCAGGGACATGTCATCAGCACCCTTCAGGGACCAAAGCAGCATCGCATGTCTCACAGCCAGGCCACCAGGATCCCTCTAAACTTTGGGTGGAAGCAGGAGCCAAGAGTACCAGTGGACAAATTGTCCATAACCTGGACTGAGGACCCAAGGTCAAACTCCCCAGCAGCAGCCCCACCACAGTGCTTATCATGTTGCCATTAATGACTTGCTGCTACAGGAGCCCACACCGTAGCCTTAAGAACCTGACCCCAAAGCAACTCCCAGCATCCTTGGCTCCACAACACCACTCACACCCTTTGGTTGCCTCCCAGCCTAAGTAGTTCACCCTTGAGAGAGGCTCAATTTCTTCCAGAATGGCACAAACCAAGCCTGCTAACCAGACTATGCGCTCATCATGACTAATTTCTTGACGGAGCTGCAGCCGGTGAAGTAGCTCACGGCCATCCTGGAGGCTCTCCCTTTCCTAGTCCAATCATGGAGGTCCTCCAAGCATGACACATATTGACTCTCATCAACCACTGTCCTTTTTTGGGGCTTGGTGTAGCTGTGATGGTGGGGAGGACAGGATGTGGACATAAGTGTGAGTGATTTAATAAGGCAGAAAACAAAACCTGAGGGATATAAACTGGAAATGGACACTGAACAAATAGAGGGGTTCAGACACTAACTAGGAAGGCAGGGCAGGGGCGGAGATTGAGACAAAAGCAAAATCAGAAAGAACATGGACCAGAGGCACAGCCAAGAATCAAAACATAAACATGAAGCATGTGTTCCACAAAACCAAAGAATGGCCGTAACAGATAGAGTAATTGTAATTGTAATTATTTGGGTGAGCAGAATTTGGGTGAGCAGAATATTATTAAACTTTATTTGTTAGGTAGATTTTTAAACCTATATATAGTATTCAGACATGTCATGTTTTTCTCCCTGTAACATGTTAAGTCTGTTTACTCAGACTTTCTACAAAACGTAGAATATAAATTGTTGCTTTAGTTTACTCATGAAAAAACTGCACAATTTGTAACAAGACCATTATATCTTAAACAGTTGAGATGCCTGAAATCACATTGTGAATCTTTACAAGGCCACAAAGTGTAAAAATTATTATATAGGATGGTGTGAAGGCACACTGGTAGCAAAGAGCCTCAACCTTGTATGTTGGTTGACTTCTGCCAGTTGATGAGGTGGAGAACACCCATTCTTGATGATATGAACAAAATAATAACTTGTATTACAAATCATAGAAACTAAATGTTTTAATTGTTTATAAATTTGAAAAAGGGCTGCACTTTTCCTTCCCTGTCTGTTTGCACTGTGGTGTTAACAACTGCCTGTGTGTAGAGACATTCCTGTCGGTAGGACTCTTTGTTACATCCACTGCACCTGCGATTTGGCAGCTCCTCTCAGGGGGGATTGGTGGGGAAAAGGAAGGAGAAAAAGAACGGAAGGAGTAAGCAAGGGTGACAGCAAGGGACGCACATGGTGTGTGAGTAGGACGCTGGGACCAGCTCTCTTTCTGACAGTGAGAACATTAGCTGTGACTGCTACACAGAGTGTGTGTGTGTGGAGGGAATTGACACCAGGGACCCACAAGCAACACCTACAGACACTCACAGCACACACCCCTCTCACTTTAGAGAATTCAAACAGTAAAAGAGCATGGAGGTACAGGACGACACACACAAGCCAATGCACTCATAATTAAGAGTTTACCACAGAGAACTCAATTTTACTCACTTTTGTAAAACAAAAGCATTTGTAAAATCAAAACCATCAACATACATTCAAGCTATACAGTTCATATATGGAAGCTTACCTGGAGAAACAGAAAAAAATAAGAGACCTCTGCAAAAATGTTCAGTTTCTCAGGTTTCATCTTCTATAGGTGCAAGAACTTAAGAACTTCCCCATAGTTTTTAAGAACTGCTGACAATATTTCTTCTAATTTCCAAATAAAAATATTGTTCTTTAAAGCATATTTTTGAAGGACAGGACAATACATCAAAATAAGAGAAATTATGCAGCTTTACAGAACTTAAATAATTCAAAGAAAACAAATCTGTTGTTCACTCTAAAACTAAATGGCAATAATTATCTTTGACGTACTTCTAGTAGTGGTTTGCCATTCAACTGGTCACATTGCAAGAGGAAAGTGTTGAATACAGCAGTGTCTTTATACTTTTCCTCGTTAAATAAGATGTGATTCAGGTGATCACTAATCTGTACCCCATAAAGCAGAATGAGTTTTCATAGCTGTATATGAGAAACCAGAAAAATTAAAAGTGTAACATTCTGTTATGAATATTCACAATGCATGGACTATCACTAACACTTAACAAAATAAAACAGCCATCCCCAGATTAAAACCACACAGGGGCTATAGCAATTCAAAGACACACATCATACAAACATTTACAAAGCAAAGCACGCTTATTTTAAATTAAAGTAAATAAAATGAATGCCATATGACATCTAAACTACACTGTCAGACACTGTATTGTAAGCAACTGGATGAAATGATGAAAATTAAGAAAAGGTACAGTATCTTTACTCTCCATAATACTGTAACCACATTCACATGCACTTTTTCATTTAAATTTAAGGTAAATTAACAAAAGCAGATCAGGTATAAGCACATTCTGAAGAAGAAATTGTGGCAATAACATGCCAGAAATGAAGGAGCAATTACACATGCTGTTGGTCTTATGCTGTTTAAAAGGGCTTTCATGGCACAGGATAAAACACTGCTGCTGCAAATCCCAAACCCCACTAGCAAAGGTGCAGGCCAGTAATACTGTGTTCTGTACAAAAAGAGCTTATGATATGCATCCAGGCCACAACCTGTCTCTCAAACAAGAGTAAATATTCTACTAATCTTACCGTATTAGTACATTAAGCTCAAATATGAGCCTATAGTAAATGCTGTGTAAGAGTTTAACATTTGGCAGCTCTAGATAAAGTAAACACCAAATGTACGCAAGGTACATCAATTAAACATACATTTAAGAGAAGCTGTTTTTGTGGTGACAGTTTTAAATAGCAGCAATGCCTTCTTGCATTTCCAGTTTATTTTTCTCTTTTATTTGAAGTTACACACTGAACAAGTACTTTCATTTGTAAACCCATTTCACCAAATCATGACTTTTCGGTCCTCCCCAGCTGACCAGTGGACCCGTTGCTTACTGATTTCATGTGCTTAATGTAATATAATGCTCATGTAAACACACAAACTCTTTGAAAACACTTTTTGTATAAATACACCAACACACCAACACAGTATATAAACATTACATTATATTACAGTTTGATCGCTTCGAATACGTACAACAAAAATAACTTGCTGTTTACTGTGCTGTGTATAATTGTATGTCCTTCAAACAGCCTCTGAAGAGATACATTTGATGAATTGGGTTTACACAGGTGAGGTTAGCAGTGTATGATTCCGGTGAAAATAGTGCTAGTTTACTGAGATTTGTATGTGTTATTCTGAAGAAAAAAAAACGCAGCACAATGAGTATCAGTGAGTCAGGGAATCCTCTGGTTTTAAGCACATGGGAATGTATTACTAGTGCATATATTTAGTCACAGTTTGCCTCAAAATGTTTCTGGTGACCCCACACAAAACACAATTTTGTTAAAAAGCTCAGAAAGTCATTCATTTTAAAAAATAAGTCAAATGTTTATTATTTTTCCAAATAATACAAGCATGCGTGTGTTACTTGCTATGCATACATCTGGCATTTAGTGGCAAGGCATAAACAAATTGAACATATGTCATGGGCACAAAAAGGCCCATTTGCGCATGCGTGCAGACCACTGCTACAGGGCATAACACACAGCAGGAACTCACTAAACGAGAAAATTGGTTGTATACATATGTGTCTTGTCTTACGTGTGAAGGAAGCAAGAAGGTACTAATTTACTGTGCTCTAGTACTAACACACTCAGATTTAACCACCCAAAGTTCCCAAAGACATGAATAGATGCATGGTGGCAGAAGGCTAATGTATGGCATGAGCAAGCAGAGCAAAGAGAGGCATTCAACCTAAGATTGTGACTACAGGCACTGGGGAAAGCAGGACTGCAGCAGATCTAGGTCACATAAATATATACTTCATCAACAAGAAACATGTGATTAGCTGTCTTTTCAGATACTATTTTAAAAACACTGAACCAAAATATCACAAAAGGAAGTGCTTGGGAAGGAATGTGGCTTGTTTTGTTTTTTGTTGATAAGAAATGCATTTAAAGCATATAAGGTCTGCATCTGGTTTTAGCTGCTGTTTTGATGTCAACATTTGGAGGTAGCTCAGTGGGTAAGATACTTGCCACCGAACCAAGAGGTGATGGGTCCCAGTCCTACCTTCAGTACACAACAACTGGGTTCCTGAGAAAGACCCTTAACCCTAAGTTTCTCCAGGGAGACTGTCCCCTGTAGTTAGGGAATGGAAGTTGCTTTGGATAAAAGCGTATATTAAATGCCATAAATGTAATTGCAGCATATCTAATGTGGATGGTTGAGAATTATTTTCACAGCGAGGGATTTTCTACCCCTCTTCTTTTGCCTCTCATTGCTCACTAGCAGCTCAACACAACATTGCAGATGCTGAAAACTATCACACCCCAGCTTGTTTTGCCCCATCCTACCTTTGATTGTTCTCTATCTTTTGTTATGATGTTTAAATTGACATTTACCTTGTCTTGTCTTCACTTTTCTTTTGACATCAGTCCCCACCTTAGTCCTGTCCCCTTGTTATCCTGTCCACTTGTGTCGTATTATTGCCTCCACCCCTGTCCAGTGTCCCTATTTGTGTGTGTATA
>JBBJLR010030587.1:0-12637 GCA_037577145.1 Brachypetersius gabonensis
AGCGCCATTTGTACTCAGTTCAACAGAACAATACTGAGTGTCCATAACTGTTCACTGCTTAACTTTACTTGTTTCCTTAAATGAAAGGAAAGGTTGGGTGAAAAGTTTTCAGCCCTCTATACACGCTAATTTCTTCCTAAAACCCTGGGGGCTAAGGCTAAGCCCCCCTTGACTTTCCGTCCTAGTGACGTCCCTGTTTCACATACACGGTTTGAAGACTCGTTCTCGCCCCCTGCAGTGCAATTCGGATAGGTATACATCCACGCTAAAATATCAAGGTGAAAGTCATCATAGCTTGCGTAGTATAGACCCAGCTCCTAACCCAACTTTGTGAATAAATTAACGGCGATATTTTTTTTTATCGCCCGATAAGAGTCTCACGTTAACGCCTATAACGGCTCACCACTAGTTTGAAGTGTATACATATATAGGGAGTATTTGGGTATTAGTTTCATTATAAGATTTGAACTAGTTCAATATTAAGTTGAGCGATCCTAACAGTCTAACATCAGTTGTCCCAAACATTAGCTTTATTTGTAGGGAGGCACTAAATCCCCCAAGCATTTCCAGTGGAGGAATTTGGTGATAAACAATCAAATTGGACAAGCAAAGTAAAATCCATCTCACCCTCAGCAACGGTGTTCAATCTTAATAGCAAATACAGCTGCGCGATATGGACAGAATATCAGTATTGCAATTTTCCTGCTACACATTGTGATTGGGGAGCCTCTTCCAATATAAGGGCCCATATCAGTACTTTTCTGGAATTAAAAAGACTTAGTCTGGAAATAGTTTCGAATGGTACATTTACTCCCATCCATACAGTCCATATATGAAAAATAACTAGTTTTCAAATAATTTTTTGTGACATCACAAAACCCAACGCATTTATATGTACCTCCTTATTCTGACTACAGCGGTTTAACTCCACCCACTCATGCACTCATTTTGCTGGAATACATGAAGGTTTCGATTCATCAGAACACCCAGTAACTCACCTGGAGCTGTGATTGGTCACGCTGTCAGAAACACTGATTGGTTAGAGGCTCAGTTGCATATTGCAGCAAGATCGCAATGATTACAATACATTGTGCGGCTCCTGTGGTAAATGTGTGCTACAGCCACAGAAAGGTCTTGGTTGAAAATTGCTGGAATATTCTATTAACCCTAAAATCTAGGGAAAGATTTGCTATAGGAGAAATTCAGCATTTTTGTTTTACAATCACTCTAAATTCTGGAGCTCTCTAGTTTCCGTCCCACTGATTTCCAGATCCAGGTAGGAAGGAATCCTTAAAATAAAACATCATTGTGTCCTGGTGAACTGAGCAATTTTCTAAAACACTGGAAGTCCCTCCCCAGTGTAGAACTTCCACAGTACTGTATACAGTAATCCCCCAGTTTTACGCAGATCAGGAGTCACAGATTCAGTCACACGCTGATTTTTTTTTTTTTTTTTTTTTTGAGAACCGAAATCCCCACACAAGGGAACATGATACTTTTGTCCCGCGACTTTCCGAGTTTCGTATCTCGGCAGGAAAAGCCCTCAGACACTTCAAACTCCACAGTTCGGTAGATCTCCAGGAGACCATTCCAACGAGTCCTCATTTGTATTTTTAGTCCGAGTAGATCAGGGGTTATTCCCCAAAAACCGTGAGCCAGAGCGCATTCAGACACGTCCGTCTTTAAATACGATCCGGGTGTAAACTTTTATCCTGCAACCTTCCGAGCAGCATATCTCGGCAGGGAATTTAAATTCGAATACAGGTTTACCTTTATATTTTTCTTTAAGGGTGATGCATTAAAGTGAGTTTAAAATGAAATTAAAGTGTTCTGGGAGCAGATTTGGGGTTTACACTATAAAAATAGGCTTTTATAGGCATTTTTATTTACCAAAACTTGTTTTTTCACTATACGAGGGTGTTTTTGGAACGATTACTGTATTTTGAAATTAGCATTTACACTAGGGCTGAAACGATTATTTGAGTAACTCGAATTATTCAATTAAAAAAAAAAAATTGCCTCGAGGCTTCTTTTAATTCGTCACCAAAGTCCACCTGCAGGGGGGAACATGCTAATAGCACGGGGAACATGCTATTTTTGCCGCAAGGAGTAGGTTTTTTTGCACCGAAGAAGAGCACACAGCTCAGAGCAGGAGATATGGAGTAAAGCCCTGCGGGACTGTTTTTTAAATCCCGCTCCCGCAGAATTTGATGATTCCCACCACTCGCGCCCGCTCTCCTGGTCATATATGAAAATATTTTAAAAAGTAAAAAAACGATCAATGTTCTGTTATTGTAAGTTAGTGGCGCACACTGGCTGTGAAAAACGAAGAGAGCCGCAAAGACCAGCTCGACCTCCTCATTCGTGTAGTGGATAGAAAACGTGACGAATATTGCCAACAAGAAAAAAATAGGGCAGCAATATTGTTTTTTAGTCTGTAGCAGAAAAGTCTTAAAGCGCATCAATTCTCCTAAAAATTAAAAAATTAATCTGTAAACTGTAAACAAGTTTTGCCCATTTAATGCTAAAAAAATAATATCAATGAATAATTTATTCAAATTGATCAGCAACATTTAAACTCAGGAGCACAATAATAAAATATTTAAATATTTTATATTTTACAAACAAATCTTAAAGTGCATACAGACAGAGAAAATGACAAAATAACTAAATAACAATGTTTTTTGTTTTCTTTACTGTTAATAAGGATACAATGTACATCATAAATGTTTCCCAGAAAGGTTGATTAAATAGGTTTAGTTCTGGAGCCAATAAGCCAAAGGTTTTAAGTTTTGATCTAATAAAAGTGCTGCGTTTGAATAAAAACCTTTTTTTGTGAGGAATAACAGCCAATTGCTGCTCATTTTAAGAGGCCTTTCATGTTACATAACCAACTATTGATAGAGTTGTTTAAAAACACAAAAGTATGATTTATCTGATTACTCGATTAATCGATGAAAAAAATCGACAGAATACGTAATTCCAAAAATATTCGATAGTTGCAGCCCTAATTCACACAACCCCAGCTTTTTTAATTCCAAAAAAATATTTTGTCCATATCGTGCCGCTCTGCCCACTGGTCTCTATTCTATATATGGTTTCAGTAAGGTTTTTTATTTATATGCACAGTTAAACTGTTTGCTGAACATTGTGCTTCGGGTCTTGGTTGAAAACCCTGGAATATTCCATTAACTCTGAATATCTCCAGTTATATTTGGGCATGGATTTGCCATTAAACAAATTAAGTGTGAATTTTACAATCATCAAATCCAGAGACTTCCAGACGCAGGACTTCAGGAATGAAGGCCTATAATAAAACATCGGTGTGACCTGAGTGAACACACACTTGAGAAGTCGAGTACATTACATTCACTGTTTATTTACACAGTTAAAAAGCATTTTTGTGTGTTTCGAAATGTATCAAAGTTTTTCTAAAGAGAACGCTCTGGAGCCTTGGTCCCGTTAACGTTTCACAGTGAAGAGAAATCTGAATTAAAACCATTAATCCAGATTAATGCAGACAGTTCCAGAATTACAGCTCAACTGCAAACAGGAGTGAAAATACTTCAGGTGTTGTATTTCTCATATGTGGATTTCCCCAGTTAGCCAGATAAATTAAGGCCAAAGCCAAGCGTAATATATAAAGGTGACTCCAACTGATGAGGTGAATCCTAACTTTTGGATTAAGATGGCCTTCTTAAAGCTGCACTATAAGACTCCCAAGTCAGGATTTCACAGTAGATTCCCCAAATTAACCAGATAACTTAAACCCCAAGTTACATTTGACTAATAAAAGCCATTATGTATGGACAATCCTCACCTTGGGCTTAAACTGGCCTTTTTAATAGAAATCCTGCAGATTAAAACTCTCCCAAGTGAGGAATTCACAAAAGATTTACTCAGTTATCCAGATAACTTAAGACCAAAGTCAAGCTTGACCGATAAAGGTTTTTTTTTTTTTTTTGGACAGTCCTTTTGACTTAAGCTGCTCTGTAAGACTGTTCCAGATCAGGATTTTTTTTTACAAAAGTTCCCAAAATTAACCAGATAACAAGCCCAAATTCAAGCTTAACCATTAATGGCCACTTCTATCTGAACTTTTGCCTTAAGCTGCCCATCTTAACGGGAAATCCTGACTTATGGGTCTCTAGGATGAGGGATTCACAGTTAGCCAGATAACCCCAAGGTATAGCTTGATCAATAAAGTCTAACGAGGACAATTGTCACTTTTGGCGTAAGGCGGTCATCTTAATGCGTGAAGCTGCTTTGTAAGACAGTTCCAGATCAGGATTTTCACAGAAGAGTCCTTAAATTAACAAGATAACTCAAGTTAAACCATAGCCATTAAAGGCCATTTCTATTCGAACGCTTAAACTGTTCATCTTAATGAGAAATCCTGGATTTCAGTTAACCTGATAACTTAAGCCAAACGTCACGCTTGTCTAATTGCAGAAGTCCACTCTTGTAGTACAGTCTGGGTTATCCAGGTTTGTTTCACTCTTCCAGATCTCTGCATCAGTCCCTGTAGGTCCGGTCAGGTTTGGAATGGTCTGGTATAAGTCTGGGTTCAGACGGGCATAGTCCGGGTTCAGATGGGCATGGTTTTTCCCGTCACGGTTCGTTTGATGACCGAGGCCGCCATCCCCCCGACCAGCCGCATCCCTGCGCTCCCCCCCGGCACCATCGCCAGGACCTGCACCGCCAGGGCTCCGACCTGCAGCAGGGCTCCGAGCGCGGTGAGGGCGGTGCTGTGGAGCCCGAGCGCCGCGTACAGTGTGCCGGCCAGCGTGCACAGGTAGACCGCGGCTGCGGGGCTGGGGCTGCCCAGGAGTTTGCTGGGGCCCCGGAGCAGCGCAGCGCCCAGTAGGGCGAACACCGAGCCCAGAGACCAGAGCAGCGCGAACTTCCGCGCCTTCAGCAGCAGAAGCGGCGCGTATAGCGCGGCCAGCCCGAAACACAGCGCCGACAGCAGCGCGCAGACCCCGAACAGGACGAGCCGCTCCCGGCGCCCAAGGCCCGGCAGGCACGGGTCCGGCTCCCCGGCCCACGGCCACGACAACCCCGCCGGAACCCCCGGCCTGGAAAACCTGCTCGACCATCGGCCGAACCAGCTCCCCGGAACATCCGCCGGCTCCTCCTCGATTGTTAGACTGGTGCTGGACTGGGAAACAGTCTTAGCCCCACTCTTGGACTGCGACAAGTATTCCTGCAGCTGCCGGTTCAGATCCGCCATGGTGGAAAACACAGGAACCACACCGGAAGGTGGAGTTCCTTTCCGCGGTTCACTCCCTACTCACTACTCCCTTACTTACTCCCTATTCTATACTCCCTACTCCCTAACATACTCCCTATTCTATACGCCCTACTCACTACTCCCTTACTTACTCCCCTTTGTATACTCCTTACTCACTACTCCCTTACTTACTCCCTATTCTATACTCCCTACTCCCTTACTTACTCCTTATTCTATACTCCCTACTCCCTAACATACTCCCTATTCTATACGCCCTACTCACTACTCCCTTACTTACTCCCCTTTGTATACTCCTTACTCACTACTCCCTTACTTACTCCCTATTCTATACTCCCTACTCCCTTACTTACTCCTTATTCTATACTCCCTACTCCCTAACATACTCCCTACGTTCTTACATACTACCTGGTCTATACCCCCTAATCACTACTTCCTTACATACTCCCTATTCTATACTCCCTACTCCCTTACATGCTCCCTATTCTATACTCCCTACTCCCTTACATGCTCCCTATTCTATGCTCCCTACTTTCTTACATACTACCTGTTCTATACCCCCTAATCACTACTCCCTTACATGTTCCCTATTCTATACTCCCTACTGTCTGCCATGGTTCGAATTATGGGTGGTATTGGGGGGTACTGTACCCCCTGCTCAACTGGTCAACCCCACTGTACCCCCTATTCCACACTCCCTATACCCTACCCCCGTTCCTCACTCCCTACGCTCTACCCCTATTCCACACTCCCTACACCCTACCCACTATTCCATACTCCCTACACCCTACCCCCTATTCCACACTCCCTATACCCTACCCCCATTCCTAATTCCCTACACCCTAACCCCTATTCCACACTCCCTACACCCTACCCCCTATTCCACACTATCTACACCCCACCCTCATTCCTCACTCCCTACACCCTACCCCCTATTCCACACACCCTACACCCTAACCCCATTCCTCACTCCCTAAATCCCACCCCGAATTCCACACTCCCTACACCCTACCTCCAAGCCACTCTCCTTAAAACCTAATTCCTATTCCACACTCCCTACCCCCTACACCCTATAACACACTCCCTACACCCTACTCCCTATTCCACACTCTCTATACCCTACTCCTATTCCACACTCCCTAAAACCTACTCCCTGTTCCATACTTTCTGTGAGGAGATTTTAAAGACTTCTGGTTCGGTTCACCCCCAGTGCAAACAGCTCTGACTCTGTGTTACTTTAGAATGGAACTATTCACAGCAGAAATTTTGAAAGCAAGTGGAATTCCCGCATTGTGAGGTTGTGTTTAATCGAGACGTCTAGATGTTTAGAGGTCTTTGCCTGAGTAAACAAACAGATCCGAGTGATGTAAGGTGAGAGGACAGAACGGGATGGTCTACAGCTGTTGAGCCTGTCCAAATTTAACCTCTCTCTCCATTGGTCAGTTGCTGCCAAGGTCTTTTTATGGCTTGAGTGTGCCAAGTGGGAGTTTCCTTCAAGAGGGCAAACTCACTCGTGTGTGTGAGGAAGAGAGACCACGTCAAGGGACCAGGTCAGTCAGGTTCACACTAATTATTCAGCAAAATCCAAAAACAGACACCTTGCAATTAAGAAAATGCTAAAATCTTGTGACATGAAATCACTGTAAATAACTTCTACTGTTATAATGTGGATTTATAGAGGATTTTAGAGTAATCTGTAGGTTAATCTGTATTAGAACAGGACTGAAACCATGTTTAAGGGAGACAGTGTGATGCAATAAGTCACGATTAGTCCTTTTTTGTTGTCAAAAAAGAGAAAATAATTTGTGGTTCATTTGCAAGACGTGTTTTGTGTTTGGTCACA
Source organism: Brachypetersius gabonensis (assembly GCA_037577145.1). NCBI lineage: Eukaryota > Metazoa > Chordata > Actinopteri > Characiformes > Alestidae > Brachypetersius > Brachypetersius gabonensis. Next base: position 7,095 of record JBBJLR010030587.1, read on the forward strand.
GTAAAAAAAAAAACAACCACAGCACATCTCTGAGACACACTGTGAACCGGGTCTGTTCTGAAGCATTAGGCCTGCTCTTTGTTCCCTAGTCCCTATGTGATACCTCCTATACCCTATTCCCTAAACCCTACTCCCTATACCTGCTACTGCAGAGGCTCACTGGTAACATCCATTCTCAATAAAAAATTATTTATTAAGGAATGGGAATGGGATCCTAGTGCATGACCATGACTTTTACGCATTTTATTAAGGCAGTGTCACGTCTTCATTATCTTATTCCCACACTTACCAACAAAAATGTCTAAACTGTTCCCCATTCCCATGTCCTACTAACTTATTTTCTGACTTTACTAAGTCCTGATCACAACTCAGTTATCTCATTCTAATGCGTTACGAAGTTCTGAGAAGTATCATCCCATTTTCACACCTTATTGAGTCATGACCACAACCCAGTTATCTCATTCTTATACTTTACTAAGCCATGACCCTGGTTTAATTATCTCTCTACCATACCAAACTAAGTAATGACCACAATAATCATCCCATCTAAGCCACAGCCATGACATAATTATCAAATTCCTTCGTTTTACTAATCCATGAACGCAACCCTATTATCTCATTTCCACACAATAATTATCTTGTTCCCACACCTTACTAAGTCATGACCAGAACTTCATTATCTCCTTCCCACTCATGATAATGACTGAATTACCTCATTGTTATTACCTAATGTCCACACTCTGCTAAGGTATTGCAACAATAATTATCTTGTTCCCACACTTTACTTATCTCATTCCCGCATCTTACTAAGCCATGTCCTATATTAATAAGTAATGCTGTATAGGGATTTGTGATTTTGCGACCAGTGTTGGCCAAAACTGTAATTTTGCATTTTTTTAGTTTTAAAGTCCTATTTACTCTAGAGTAAGGCTTAACATGTGTCTCGGAAGCTCTCAGTGTTGTTGTTTACAAATCTGTTGTGTTCCTGTTGGCTCTGTGGTTCTTGGCAGTACCATGTCTGTTTCCCAGATCACGCCGACTCTTTTCCTGAGTGACGCCGATGCTCCGCTTAACCAGGCCCTGGTTGCCCGCAAAGGCATCACCCTCATTGTTAATGCCACCCTGTCCCACGCCTGCCCCAGGTACCCGGGTGTGGAGTGCGTCCGGGTGGCCGTCTCCGACCTGCCCAGTGCCCGGCTGAGTGAACACTTTGATAGGGTGGCTGCCCGTATACATAACAACCGTGCGGGGGGGACTCTGGTGCACTGTGCGGCTGGGATGAGCCGCTCGCCCGCCCTGATCATGGCCTACCTCATGAAGTACAAAGGGGTGACCCTCCAGCAGGCGCATGGCTGGGTCCAGAGAAGCCGACCCTACATCCGCCTCAACGCAGGCTTCTGGGAGCAGCTGCTGGACTATGAGCGCAGACTTTACGGGAAAAACACTGTTAAAGTGGCAGTTTCTCTGGAGCCACTGCCACAACCCAAAGCGCCCAAACCGATTCCCAGGCTGAGCCTCAGAGACGCCCCTCCGTCGTCGCCAAGACTGGGCCGGCTCAGACGGTTCACATTCTCCAAAATCTTGTATTGATTACCAACCCCCATCTTTAGCAACAGCACATTTTGTATAAGGTCATGAGAACACGGAATACAGTACTGTGGACCTGTGTAAAGTTCTGTGTGTGTAATAGTATCAGATCAGTACTGTGTGTGTGTAACAGTATCAGATCAGTACTGTGTGTGTGTGTAACAGTATCAGATCAGTTCTGTGTGTGTAACAGTATCAGATTAATTCTGTGTGTGTAACAGTATCAGATCAGTTCTGTGTGTGTAACAGTATCAGATCAGTTCTGTGTGTGTAACAGTATCAGATCAGTTCTCTGTGTGTAACAGTATCAGATCAGTTCTCTGTGTGTAATGGTTTCAGATTTTGTGTGTAACAAGAACTCACTGATATACTGAATCATGTTCTGCATCACTGTTTACTGTAGAATGATTTTTGTATTTATTATGTTTAGTAGTAATGAAAAAAGGAAAAAAAAGAAAAATAGTTTTTAACTATTACTTTCACAGGTGCTTTTGCACAGTACTGTATCTCTGACACGGACCGAGTAATTTGAAGAGATTTGTGTGAAAAATGTGAAACACACACTGGTTGTGTTGTAAAAAAGGTTTTGATACCGTTTCATTAGAAGACCACTCTTTAAAGGCTTGGCCTGGTTTAAAAGGAGTACATTAAAGGACCCGTATTATACATTTTCCTTGCATTTAATTTATTTATTCCCCTTATTCGTGTGGTTCTATTCACCAAAAACAACCGTCATTAACTGTAACACAACCATTAAATGTTATTACTTTAGTTATATAGCGACTGGCCACTGACGCCTAAACATTTCCATTCCTATTTCCATTTACAGCACTTGGCAGATGCTCTTCCTCAGAGCGACGAGTGCTTTGTGGTCCATGATGAAACACGTCCCTCACTTTAGTTTGCCAAGGATTATAATAAATAATAAAACTGCTGCGCCTTGACTTCTGCACTAAAGCAAGTGGGTGATTAGGGATTTCTGACCCCTGTGATTGGAAAGTCATGGGTTCGAATCCGAAAACTGCTAGTGGGACCACTGAGATACAGTTGAGCACTTTACCATCCCCACACACGGATCCCCACACACAGATCCCCACACACGAATCCCCACACACAGATCCCCACACACGAATCCCCACACACAGATCCCCACACACGAATCCCCACGCACGGATCCCCACACGCGGATCCCCACACGCGGATCCCTACACGCGGATCCCCACACGCAGATCCCCACACTCCCTGCTGCTGCTCCCTGCTGCTGCGTCACTGGCTGCCCACTGCTTCACTTGGTGAAAGGGCTAAATGAGTTAAATGGGATAAATTAGTTAAAAGGGTTAAATGGATGGGATGAGTTGACTTGGTTAAATGGATTAAATTTTGTTAGATGGGTTAAATTTTGTTAAATGGGTTAAAGCAACTCTTCAGTGACTTCTGCTGTAAAGCAGCTGGAGACCTAGTGGTTTGGGATCTGCCCCTGCAATCAGAAGGTTGAGGGCTTGAATCCCAGGACTACTAGTGGCACCACTGAGGTGCCCTTGAGTAAGGTACCGTCCTCACACACTGCTCTCCGGGCGCTGTGCTCCAGGGTGCCTGCTGCTTGGTGAATGGGTTAAATACAGAGAAAGAATTTCACACTGTGTGCTGTACTTTTTACTTTAAAAATTGCAAACAGACTTCCATAAAAAACAACGGCCCACTCACTTCTGTCATCTATTTTCCTCTATTCTATAAAAAAGATAGTCACATTAGCCGTCCCAGAATGATGCTAGTGCAGGATCCTTCGGGTCTGCAGGGGGCGCTGTGGGAGCATGAACGTCAGGGCAGGCCCGGGCAGACAGGTTAGATGAATGAATGGAAAGTTTGGGTCCAGTGAGATAAGAGCTGCTGTGAAATATCTCTGGCAGGACGACCTGTATGACCCCTAATGACCCTAACAGCAGTCCCTTTCATGTCTGACTCCAGTGTCTCTCACCAAACACATTCCGGCTCCTCGCGGAGCTGCTCTGGAGACGTTTGTGCTCGTCGCTGTAATTCTGCTCTGTCAGACGCTCTGACACTCACTGTGTTCATGAGGGAGAGATTATATTTCCACATTAACCCTTTAAAGGCTGATTTTCCTTGTTGCCTTTGTTAATTTTTCACTTTTTCTTTCCACTCCCTAGTATTTCTGAGAATTTATCAGTCCTGTGAAATCAATTCATGGTCAGATGATGCTCAGTCAGGCCAAGTTGGAGAACAAAAATCATGTTTTTCCATAGTTTTCGATTGGCATGTTGGAAAGAGGATGATAGTAGTACTAGGTCTCAGATCTTGAAACTAAAAATGGTATTGCCAAACCCAACAGACCCCCAGAAGAGCATATCTAATCATTTTAGTACATTTATATAATATGTGGTCGATCAGCCAAGACAGGTTTGGAGTCCAAGCTTTGCTTCTTTATGTCCTTTAAGGTGGATCAGACTAGTGGATGTGGTTCAGGACACAGTATGACTTGCTGTGAGCTGTAAAAATGAACTGGACATTGGAGCTGAGCGCTGCAACACCTTTAGAGTCATTTATATGTAGAGTAATTAACTGTGACGTCATAAATACAGATGAATCTGATCCCAGATCAGTCCTGCTTTGTTGACAGCAGCATTGGAGTCATCTAAAATGGCAGCTTAAGTTTAGTCATTTTTACAGCTCACAGTAAGTCATACTACGTCCTAAACTACGTCCACTAGTCTGATCACCTTAATGAAGAGCTGGATGAGGTTTTAGGGTCCAGAGTAGTTTTTCGGATGAAAATGTTTGGGTGGCTATTGACTTCTAGTGTTAGTGATAACCTTATCGCTCCAGTTCTGAACTAAAGAAGTTAAATTTGGACCCCAAACATGTCTCAGTAGAGCAGTGTGGACATCAGATTTGTTACCAGACAGTTCCTTTAATACAAAATCAAGCAGTTTTGTGGGCTCTTGTTCCACAATTGGTCCAGCAAATCTCATGACAGAACAAAATTGTACAATACAGAGCACAGTATATTACAGTATACAGTATATTAAACCTTTAATAACCTCTTGTTTATTTAATTCCTGAAATAGCGGGAAAAAAACACTCCTGAAAAACAATTTGGTGACTATTTATAATTAAATCCACATTGTAGAAGTTTTTGATTTATATAAATCGCAAGAAAAGTTAATATGGCAAGTGATTCCAGACTTTAACGGGGTTGTGTACAATGGTATCATTATTTAAAAGCAGTTTAGGCCCAGCCTGTGTGTTTGAGTGCAGAAAAGTGTGCCGAAGAGTTTGTTTGGAAAAGGCCTGGTCCACTGAGGTCACACTCCACCAGGTCACACTGCTGCAGGCTTTTCGGGGTCAAAACAACATCGTTTGTCACTTCGGTGCCGCAGTTGTTCCAGGTTTACAGCCTCGCGATAAATATGGACTATTTTTGGCACCGATGTGATGCTGTAGTTGAGAGAGGAGAGAAAAAGAGGCTGTTCCGAGGTTGCAGAGGGTTCGGGGAGCGTGCCGAGAGCAGACAGAGGAGCCGTAATGCCTGGGAGAGAAAGCCACTAATTTATCCCGAAAAATAAATATCATTTATTCTCATCTGAAAACTTGCCATCTTCTGCAATGAACAGGAAACATGCTGGCGAGACGCTCCGCAGGGCTGGAGTGTTTGTGAACACACATGTGTTTCGTTGTGATTGTGTGCGTGTGTGTGTGTGTGTGTGTGTGTGTGTGTGTGTGTGTGTGTGTGCATATTTAATGAGAGTGTGCTGTCAGGGAGCCCATCATGGGCTAATAGCTGTGTCATTAGTGATCATTTATCTTTCTGCACGTTATTTGACAGCAAACAGCCCTCAAATGTGTTGTTAGTTATTTCCCTGGAAGGTACAGCAAAGTGTGTGTGTGTGTGTGTGTGTGTGTGTGTGTATGTTTGTGCACGTGTGTGAGGCAAAGAGTGT
>JBBJLR010030605.1:0-12635 GCA_037577145.1 Brachypetersius gabonensis
GTGTGTGTGTGTGTGTGTGTGTGTGTGTGTGTGTGTGTGTGTGTGTGTGTGTGTGTGTGTGTGTGTGTGTGTAATGTACATGTCATGTACTCTGGCTTTAATGGGGGAAAGGAGTTGTTACATGTGCATTAGGGTTGGGACCCTCGCTGAATGCAGGGCACTTAATATTCATTAAGGAGATGCGTTCTTTAAGACCGTTGGTGTACTAAGAGACCCCACCTGCACACTCACACCAGGTGAAGTGACACCAGCCTGGTGTTCCGGAGCAGATAATTATGTAGTGCCTGAGGCCACATTTATGCAGCACCTGCCTGATAGAGACAGTTATAACAGCCTTCAGGAACAGAGAGAGAGAGAGACAGAGAGAGAGAGACATGGAGAGAGAGGGGGAGAGAGAGAGAGAGAGAGACAGAAAGAGAGAGAAACATGGAGAGAGGGGGGGGCGTGAGAGAGAGAGAGAGAGAGACAGAGAGAGAGAGAGAGAGAGAGAGAGTCAGAGGGAAAGAAGGAGAGAGAGAGAGAGAGATATGGAGAGAGAGAGAGAGAGAGAAAGAGGGAGGGAGAGAGAGAGAGAGTCATAGAGAGAGAGAGAGAGAGAAAGAGAGAGAGAGAAAGAGAGAGGGAGAGAGAGAGAGAGATGGAGAGGGGGAGAGAGAAAGCTGGGAGAGAGAGTCTGAAGCCCGCACAGGGCTCCCTCTTTGGGGGGCTGGGCCAGAAAGGCTGAGAGTGAGATAGATGTGGGACAGAGAGAGGGTGAGTCAGAGAAAGATGGAGAGAGACTGAAAGAAAAGGGGAAACAGAGTGAGGAAGAGATCAAAAGAGATAGAGAAACAGAGAGAGAGAGAAATTGTATTCTTTTCTGTCTTTCTCTTTCTCTCGCTCTCTTATATTTAATAGTATAAACTGAGGCATAGTGCTGTGCATTTCACTCGCTCGCTCTTCCCCTGATAAGCAGGAAATTGAAGAATGGAGGCGAATGTGTGAGAATGCACTGCCTCATTAATTAGATTTACTCATAGCGTTTGCGTTACAACTTTGAATCATTAGGGCCCAGCAGTTTGTGTGAAGCTTTATAGTCAGAGAAGGATCTGTACACTTTTATCAAACCTTCCTTTACGCAAAAACTGTAGAACTGCAGTGTGGCAGCAGTTCAGTACACAAGTCTTTTCTGACTCCTTCTCTGCCTGCACTGAACAGCTCCTCCTTTCACCAGAACTCTCAATCATCTCCCACGAAGAGCTGATGAACTAACACAGAGAGTTATGACAAGACTGCAGTTGAGAGGGTCCCACCAAGGACTGCAGCTGAGAAATGTTGCATTGCACACATCGTAAAACGTACGAAGCAGCCTGTGCTGCAAGTGCGAATGTTTTCCAAGGCATCGTATACGGTGTTTATTACGGTGGTTCCACTGAATGGTGGTTTAATTAAATGTGCATTGATTTTCTTCAGGGCATCCTGTTGTCGCTCCATTATATTCAGCAGTGTTATACATAAGACCGGTATAAGGTGGCATAATGCCACACTGTTTGTGCACCATGAAGCACATTAGTGTAATGTGAAAGGCTGCATTGTGCTTGAAGGAATCATTAGAGCAGGCAGCTCCTACTGGATCCTCGTGCTTCCACTAATGCATGCTGCTGGCTGTCACTGGAGCTGATGAGTTGGGATTTACGCTAATGCACCTTGGAATGCTGAAGAGAAACTCTTAAGCCTGCACTTTTAGAATCAGGGCCATTTTCATATCCATTCAATCCCCATCTCTCCCTCCACTAGTGACATGTAACAGATAAATAAATGTCATACTGAACGACGACTGAACGAAACGGCACTGCGTGGTTAGTTTTGTGCTGACGGGCCCATATACAGCTAATTTCCACATAAAAATATTGTTCTTTAAAGCATCATTTTAAAGGAAATAACAGAACATCCAAATAACAGAAATGATGCAGCTTTTATAGGACCTGGATAATTCAAAGAAAAGAAATCGCTTGTTCACTCTTTAACAAAATGGCAATAATTACCTTTGAAGAACTTCTAGTAGTGTTTTGCCATCCAACTGGTCTCATTGTGAGAATGTCGGTTACAGCAGTGTTTCATACTTTTCCTCATTAAAACACCTGATTCAGGTGATCATCAATCAGTACCTCATAGAGCAGAATGAGCTACTTTTGTAGGAATTTAACAGACACTGGCACTGGCATAGAGATGCTGATTTCAAAATCAGTAAATTGCAGTGGTCTCTTATTTTTTTCCAGAGCTGTACAGTACATCAGTGTTTTTTTTTAAATAAGTTTGATATAGTAAGTAAACTGTACATTTTTTAAACATTCACTCTCTACAACTTGTGGTCCATGTGTGAAAACTAAACCCCCAAACAGCTTGTTTTGCCTCTGTTGCTTTTGCGATGTCACAAAAAACAAAGAATGTGCAAATATTCCTCCATACAGAGTACAGATGTTTATGCTCACCCATTCACGGTGTTTCAACATATGGTCTCGACATATGATGTTTCAAGTTTGCGACGCTCACTCCCACTCGGTTTACACCGTTAGCCTCGTACTTACGGACTACGTGGGTAAACTAGTTTGGTTGCACGCGGTGGAAGAATACGCAGCAACATGGCTGATGACGGGGGAGTTTTCCTTTTCCTGTTTCTGTGGCTTTGTTGTGTTTTTATGATTTTACAGCTGTGTTTGGATCGGTAAGTGAGTCTGGGGTGTGTTTCAGCTTACACCAAAATTCGGGTTACATCACTGATGAAGGAACGGATCTATGGTGTAACTCGAGGACCCCTTGTATAAGCTGCTTTTTGAATGAAGCACAATACAAGGCAACCAACCACAAAAACAGAGATCAGATATATACATCTGTCTTTACAGCACAGAAACAAAAGTTGCTTTTTTTCATAGTAAGGGATGAAGAGAGGTTAGAAAATGGTCTTATAAAAGTTTTGGCAGAGTATATACTTTACTGAGTGGCCTTAGTAAAAAATAAAATGTATTTTAAATTGGAGAATTGGGACAAACATCACAGTGTCGTTGTTTCAATGTGCCTCTGTAAAATGTTTATGTAAAGCCAAATGACCGTCTCCACCATCTTGCCCTCTCCCTTTCTTTCACTTTCTTCTTTCTCCATGACCACATTACTAGAAACTGTTAAAGCAACAGTATCTCATGAACCATTTGCTGTTTAGAGCAATGCTAGGTTTATTAAATGTCTCTATAGGAGAGTCAAGCAGGACAGCAAAAGATCAGGTTCTATTGATGAGATAAGGTTCTGTGAATATTTGTTAAACTGATTCAAGTGTATTAAAACAGGCTGGAGTGTTTCCCAGTATGTTCTCCCAGAGTAGGAGCTGAAAACTGCTCATGCCCTCTCCCCTTTCTAAACGAATACTTTAATAAATCTCCTCTCGCTTTACGTGTCGCCTCCTCCACACCGCCATGTCTCCGTCTCCCTCCTGTGCTGCCATGGCAGCTAGAAAGCCCTTTCAAAAACAAGAGCAGAGGCCACTTCTGTAGCCATGTGGTCAGATCCACTTCTAAAGCCGTGTGGTGGGATCTGGGCTCCGGGACTGGATAGGAAATGGCTGGTTTGTTAACCGCTACATTTCCAATCCACAGAGCCTTCACAACTGCCAGGCTTGGTCTGTTTGCTCCACAGCAGATGAGGGGCTCTCAGTTCTCTCCGATGGAAGAATGGAAAGTGCACATGTCTAGTGCCACCTGTACAAACACGAGAGGATTACACAGATGAACAGAGGCAAATTTCTGTTGAAATCAAACCCCGCCTCTGGCCTCCAGTCTCTTTGTTCAAAACCACAAAGGATAAGAAGAATTTTTTTCTAAAATAAATTTGCATGTATTCCAGGTTGTTGGGGTTTTTTTTTAACTTATGTTACATTAGAGGTACTTTCTGCTGCAGGTAGCGATGACCAGTCAGAGAGGCCACAGAGCCTGTCTGCCTGTGTCCAAATCACACTCTCAACATGTGCCTGTTTGTTTCTCTCTGTTTGCAGAGAGGGTGTGGAGTGGATTTAGGGAGGAGATCGCATGAGCAATGGAAAGAAAGACAACTTGTTTCTCTGACACTCTTGTTTCTCTGTTATACTGACATTCTTTCACACACACCCATAGAAGTCAGATCTCTGTGCAGACCTCCTGCAGGACAGTGGTAACAAAAACAAGTTAAAGGGGAATTCCATCTTTTTTCTATATGTCTGCATAATTATGTTCCTTCTACCAAGCCACAACTGCTCACAGCCGGTGGTGATAGGAACCAGACATTCAAAGCATTTTATGCCTTTAAACGATTTCTGAGATACTGTGCTTTTTTAAAAACAACCACATTTTAAAAAATGCTTTCATAGTGGCGAAGTATAGGCAAGGTGTCAAAATAGTGTTTTTTTAATTTCACCACTGTTTCATAATGGCAGGTCCCTTAGTCATCAAGAGAGTTATTTTGTGTGCTTAACATCACGATGCCCTCTCGATCCTACACACCCTTAAAAAAATCATAGTCAGGCTCTGTACAATACAAAATTTCATTTATCACTATTTCATAATTATCATTATTACATATAAAACAGAGAGTTCTGTGCGTTAGTCGTTGTGGTGCCATCTTGATTTTACCACCTCTTAAAAACATCTAGTCAACATCTCTACAGCACACCTTTGAACAGCGACCCCATCTGAATGACGTTTGATTTTTTCAGAAATCTAACAAAATCCTCATTAACTAACCATGTATCTCACTTACTAGCTAGCTAAATATTGACTTTATCTAAAGAGAATCAAGTCAATTAGCTTGATTATCTTTAGGCGAAGAGAATATTTCGCTCTTTTGACCTCTCCAGACATAAATTGTTACTGGCAAAATAGTCACTTCTGGTTACATTCATTTTCTAAGATTTTGAACATGCATTAATTCGATATAGGACTTGTTTTTCAGTGTGTTAAAGTCAGCAAAAAAAAAGAAACTGAGCATTAAAATGGGGCAGAAAATCCCACATTTGAATTCGTTCCCTGCTCTCTTGCTCTGTTGTTCATGTGCTTGTGGCTGCACCTTTCAGTGAGGCATTAAGGCCTGAGTATAAAGTTAATGAGTTACAGTGGAAGTGAACAGAGCCCGTCTCATCCGTCCTGTGATTCTACAGTCCTGCCTAAAAATCTCATAGTGACAGTTGCTATGGAAACCACCACTTTTTTGGAGGAGGGCAGTGTCCTAAAGTTCCTGTTTCTCTAGAGGACATATAGAGGATATGCCTTGTACTTGTGTTAAACATGCCAGACTGGGTACTGAGCCCTAACAGCAGTGTTGGGCAGTAACACGTTACTAAGTTACTTTAATTTGATTCTTGTTTTTAGAAATGTAGTAATTTAACGCGTTATAATTTAAAAATTGATCATTAGATTACCGTTACAAAAGTAACTTAACATTACCGCTGCATTAACAATAAAACCAAGTGTTTTTAACTTATATATTGTAAAAACAAAAATAAGAATTCACAGTAACCTATCAGCGGCCGGCAGATGTCTGTCTGACAGTCACACGTGTGACGCCCTCTACAGGGGACCTACCAGCTTAAACAAAACAAAGTGAGCATGGAGAGTGAGAAGTAGGTGTTCAGCAGCTGGAAATATAGCCATTACTTTGAATTCATCTCAGTTAAAGGCAAGAACATTATTGTGAGTTGTCGTAGGTTTGTAACACGTAATAATAAGGTGTTTTTAAGCTGACTTAAGAGTTTCTTTAGAGGGTGGGGAAGTAACTAGTAATCTAACTAGTAATGTAACTAATTACTTTTGAAATAAAGTAATCACATCAGTAATTTGATTACTTTTAAAGAGAGTAATCAGTAACCAGTAGTTTAATTACATTTTTAAAGTAACTTGTCTAACACTGTCTAACAGCATACAATATAGTGCTCTCACCCAACACCTTTAGTTACAGAGGACCCCAACAACTGGGCCGCAGAGTGGTTTCAGTCCGTGGGTCATTGGGTACCAGGCCGCACACAAAGAAAGAATAAAAATATATTTTATTGATTGTCAGAGTCCAATCTTTTATTTTGAAAAAATTAAAAGATCAGACTCTGATGTTGGTCTCATGTTACAGTGTGTCAAAAATTTAGCCCACGAGCTTAAAAAAAAACCAACCACTTACTTTTTTTTTTTAGTTGTGTCTTTACCGGTCCATGAAAATGAATTTATATGAAACTAGTCCATGGCACAAAAAAAGGTGTACAGCAGACTGTAGACATCCTTGGCTGCACAGTGAAAACATTTGCTGGCTCGACTGAGATCGAATAATGAGCTCTAAATTTAATAACATCTCAACTGAAAAATAATCAGGGTTTAACATCACTTACAATCATTATTCCCAGTATATGTCCAATATGGTAGCTACACTCTACACACTTCGTTGGACTGCCTTGTTTTAAAGTAAACCATTAGTCACACATGAACACACCACTGCACAGCACACAGTGTGAACAGTGTGAACTTCTGATCTCTGCATTTAATCCATTCACCAACTGAAGCAGCAGGCAGCTGCGTCCAGGGAGCTATGTGTGGGGCTGGTACTTGCCACTGGCAGTCCTGGGGTTTGAACCCACACCCTTGTGATCACAGAGGGATACCCTACCACCAGGCTACCAGCTGAACTGAATGCTTTTAGGCATTATTTGGGTGGTCAACCTTTTTATGACATGGTAGTGGCATGGTGATGTGTGATGGGGTGGTTGTAGGATTGGTAGGATACCTATTGGTAGGATACTTGCCTGTGAACCAAGAGGTCATAGGTTCGAATCCTACCTTCAGCAGACCACAACTGGGTCCTTGAGCAAGACCCTTAACCGCAAGTTGCTCCAGGGCAATTGTCCCCTGTAGATAGGGAATGGGAGTCAGTTTGGATAAAACGTCTGATAAATAGCAGAAATGTAAATGTAAATGATGCACAAGCACATGCCTGTCAGTTTCACTGCCAGGTTGAGAAAAATTATCCAGCCAGGAGAGGCTCTATTTGGCCAGAAGCTGACCACTGATGACAGAGGATGGCTAATGCAATTTGTACATGGCAACAAATGGGCTGCAGTCTCAAACTGTACACGGGCAGGTGCTTCTGATGAAATGGCTGGGATGGTGGGGTGGGGGCAGGGTTCCATGTGCATATTTATGATTTACTGTCAGTGATAAGCCAACAAGAGGGATGAAAGAGGGGTTGGGGGCTGAGGGGGCAGAGTATTATGAGTGGATTATTGAAGCCCCAGAGAATTAAAGCAATTTGTCATCCCTTTGACAACTGTTTGTCACATCCTCTCTGAACTCCCATGAAAAATGCATGGGCCATATGGTGCGCCATCAAAACACGTGCTGCTGTTATTGTGCAGATCTCTCTGTTTTTCCCTCTGTCACTTTGACACTCGCTTTGCATCATGCTGTGTTTGTCAGGCCTCGCTCAAGCATTAAGAGAGTAAAGACACTAGCTGATTTGTCAACTGTTTATCTTTACTTGACTCATTCAATCAGTTCTGTAATTTTACAAAACGTTACAAAAGGCTCGGCCAAAAACTCTGATTGAAACATTATACCCCAGATCATGCTTGGCATCCAGATTGTGGGTCTTTAGTTCGGTTTAACATATCCCTAACACTTTGCTCAAAAATGACTCAAACCACACCTAGCTCTTCATGACAGTGGCACAGACTTGTTGGTGTGGTTTAGGACACAGTATCACTTTCTGGAAGCTGTAAAAATGAACAGAACTTTGATGTGCAGCTCAACACTTGAATTTGCCAGGTAGTGTGTCCAACGCCCCTTCGGTGTATTTACCACCACTGCTGATACGTTTTCATGATTCTTGTTATTTCTTTTAATAAATAACTGCTAATACTGGATTCTTAATGTGTGACATGGGAGTGGGATTCTGCATAGAAGTTTAAATTTGGCCTGTGAAGCCCACCTACTGTTTAAAATGGATTTAGCTCCACAGTTTAACTTTAATGTCTTTTGAAAACTAAGTTTTTAAAGCATGCTGTGCAATAAACCACACAGACAAGTCTACACCACTGAAAGAAGAACTGAATGTGGTTTGAGTGGGTTGAGAGAGGTTTTGGGGATGTATTTCCAGAAAAGATTTGGGTACCGTTAGCCTCACAGCTCTAGCTCTTTAAATTAAAGAAGCAGAATTTAGACACCTAACGTGTCTTGACTGACCAAGCACATCTGCGGTAAGTGGAAAAGTGTGTACATTTGATTTTTTTCCCCCCGAACCATTCCTTTAAGGTTGAATGTAATTTTAATGATAGGTTCTTGTGGCTTGTAGTCCCAGGAGGACGAACTATGTAAGTGCTGTCTTTTCTTATCTATGACACATTAGTCTCCAGGTCACCACAGCGCATCTGGAGAGCTTCAAAATGGTGGAAAGACTGAGGGAGAAAGTCGCACGAGTCAGAAGCATTCTTTTTGGGCTTAGGCACAACAGGAAATCTTTCATGATCTGACCGGAACAATATCATCCAACAGGGTGAAAGATTCCCAACATTTTATGAATTTTATTACTAAATAAAACCAAACGTTTTGTCTCATAATGGACTCAGATGCCACCATTTGTTCTTAAGAATACAAAGAAGCCTGGTTTAGCTAGAGCTACACAGGCGCTAACTGTGTGAGTGCAATTCAGCTTCACCGTGCTCCCCCTGTTCAGCCTGGAGTTGAAGTATGGTCCTCAGGAGAGACATTCTCTTGAACCCATAGCTCATAAGAGCAGTCAGTTGCAGTCCCCTTCCCTGCTTCTGGTTTAATGGAGTTTGCCCACCGTGACATTCAGTGTATGCTTTATTGCACAACATAGTTTTAATTCATTACAGTAATCGCTCATCTTCAACAATGACTTATCATTCTTTGGAGTTCTTCACAGTGATGCTATAAAAGAAACATATTTGGTTCTCTAATGAACTTTTCAATGGATGGAAGCCTTTTTTAATGTATTGTTTTGTACCTAGTTTAATTACATTTACAACATCTTGTTCAAGGACACAATGGTAGAAAGTATGTTCACAGGTGCTAGGAGCTTAGTGCTTTAACCACTAGGCTACTACACCCCCCACCCCACCCCCCTTGCAATTGGAAGGTCATGGGATGGAATCCTAGGACTGCAAGTGGCACCACTGAGTTACCGTTGAGTAAGAAACCGTCCCCACACACTGCTCCCCAGGACGCTACATCACTGGCTGCCTCCTGCTTCACTTGGTGAATGTGTTAAATGCAGAGAAGAATGTCACATTTGTTCACAAGGTGTGCTGTGCTGTGGTGTGTTTACGTGACAAATGGTTCTCTTTAAAGAAAATGGATTAGGTGGGTGATGCGTTGAACGGGATGGGCATCCTGATCCTACCCACCCAGAGATCTCCCAAAGATGTTCAATTACTCCACCATGGAAGCATACAATACCTCCATATAACATAATAGCTCTATAACAATGAAAGCTCTTTCTTGGCATCATACATACTGTCCAAGAACTAGTTTAGGAACCTTCACTCAAAGTTTGCAATGCTGCAAATGTGATGGCCTTTTTTTTCTCCTGCGGTCTCATCCTTTTCTCTAACACTGGCCCATTAAAACGGGTTGGGAGCTCCTTGGCAATGGGCCCTTTTCCAAATCCTATAAATAAAAGCCTATTCCTGTGAGCTGTGCTGATACTGACATGCATTTTCCATTCATACAGATATGGCACCATGCTGGCTAGCCTGCCCACGCAATGCCGAACCTCTTGTCCTGACTCCCGCAAGCTGAGGAAGCAAGTGTGATAGGATGCAATAACAAAATACACACACACATCCACACACGCACACACACACACACACACACACACAAACACAAATACACACAATCATGCATACATATCAGACTGTGACTCATCTTGTGCTGAAGCATTACAAGCTGTTGCACTGTGCTGTAGCCCATGTAGCTAAAATTCTTGTGTGAAAAAATCTGTTCATGAATTAATTATCGAATGTCGTATGAGAAATTTTTGTCAGCTCACAGCTTGCGGTGCTCGTCAGTTATATCAAACAAATACGACGACACTGGGTTAATGGGGGAATAAAGGACATTGTAGACTTTTTTTTATGACTTAATAGCTTTGTCACTTCATTATTTGCCATGGCAACTGAATGCAGGAGTGTGTCATCTGCTCCCAACACAGCACTTCGCAGTAGGAGTGAGGCTAACATCGGGCGACATCAGTACGGTGGGAAGAAGACCTATTACTTCACCCAGCATGAGTTGGCCAAGTGTTTCACATTTCCCCATCTCTGTTGCCAAACTGCGAACAGACTGGTGCATCTAAAAAGGAAGTGTGCCCTTGGCCCGTACCTTTAACTTGGCTCATATCTTTAACTGAGGACTAAGGATGTGAGTGCTACAGTATACTCTGCATCAGAGCCCCTGGAGCTTAACGTACACTATCTTTCCAAAAACATCTATACGCACCTTTTAATTAGTCATTTCAGCTACTTTAGGGTGCACTGTTTGCTGACACAGGGGTTCAAATATGCTCACACAGCTTGTATCATCTGGACAGAAATGCAATACTAAGAGAGTAGGATGCAAACACATGGGCACAAGGTCACTATGCTCTGGCTGGAGGAAGCATGGCCTGCGGAGCTGTGAAATTGTGTTGCCCGCAGTGGTGGAGCACCGTCCTGTTTCTTTGGGTGGTGTTTCCGACACAGGACTAATCGTTCAACATCAGTACCTGACCTCACTAACGCTCTTATGGGCTCAAATCCTCACTGCAACGTTCCAACATGCAGTGTTAAGTCTTCCCAGAAGAGTAGCGGCTGTTACTGCAGCAAAGAGGGGGCAAGCTCCCTCTTAGTACCCCTGATTTCAGAGAGAAAATGGGATGATGGATACACAGTGCAGTTGTCTGAACCTAATGGAACTAGAACATTTTTCGGCCTATAGTCTGTCTGCCACTGTTAATGGACTTTGGTCTGTATTTACTCCTGCTGTCTCCCTGCTTTTATTACTTTAGCATGTTAGAACTTGTGGCATGCTAGAGTAGTTAAGAACAATATTCACTCAACAAGACCATCATAGTTATAGAACAGACCACACTCTTCAGGAATGTTGTTTGAAGGGACTGATTTATGTATTCAAATGAAAATTAAACTGTCTGGTAATGATGATGAATGCTGTTATTGTTGCTAGCCGAACGCTTCCTTTGTTTACTGGATGATACTGATCATTTGTGAAGATCAGTTTGTCCGATTCAGTTGACAATTTGTTTCAAGACGCTCTGGAAACCTCACTGCGACCCCTGGGTTTCTTAAAGTGGCTTCCTAGTGATATGTAGTCTGCATAAGGCAGTGTATAGTAAGTAATGAGCTGTGAAGATTTTTTTTTTCCTGATAAAACCCAGTGAAAATGAGGCAGGACAAGGTGATTCATTTGTTTAATTGTTAGAAATGAACAACGTTTTCTCAAGTCATTTTTCTTTAGCGCGAGCTCTCAAATATGATACTGTGTGAAAGGGTTTGTCTGTTGATTACAAAAGTCCTGGTAACTGGAACGAGGGTTGATTAGATGCTCATATTGCTTCGTGGTCTCTTTGGTCTAATGTGTGATAGCAACACGATCAACAAATGGCTGTTGAATGACTGTCGTCTTTGCCGTTACACAACTAATACTGCTGGCCTCAGATGCAGCCTGCTACCAGGAGCTCCACTCATCATCTGCACTATTAATACTCGCTCTAAATGCTATTGTTGGTGTGGCTCTGCTGAGGTGGCTACAGCTCTCTCCACGCTCTTTCTCTCTCTTCGCAGGGTATCAGGCTGCAGTGTGTCAGAGTGCCACAAGATTCTGTTTTGGTGTTCATGACACTGCATACTACACCAAAAGTTCAGGTTTCTTTTGAAACTTTACACTGTATGTTTTTCAAGACAGCTCTTAATTATGTTTAACTCATAATTATGTGTTAAAGCTCCAGAGGACAAGTCACATGCAGTTATATGTGCTACATATGTAGTACAGTCCATAAATAACTGGGCTGTGACACACTTTTAGTTTTGTCCTGTATTCAGCAAATAGATTTCAAACTGAATTACAGTACAGTCTATACAGGGGTAACATTCTAGCACTGTGGGAGACAGCAGTTCGGTGTACACTGTACAGTACAGATAAGGGTTACTTTTACATTTTCTTTAAGGGTAATGTACTATTTAAAAATAGACTTTTTTTTACCACATCACAACTTTGCGGTTTGTATATACTGGGACGTAATGTAATGGGACGTCTGACTATTACACCAACAGGCACTTTTATCACACTGCGTTCAGATACTCAGATACAGACCTTCATATGGAGTTTGCATGCAGCTGCTATAATGGTTTCACCCCCATACTCTGGACTCTAAGGCGACTTGTTTTTTATAACAATAATATTTACAGAAATATTTGAACTATAACTGTGTAACCGTGTTAAAGGGAAAACTGCTGTTAAAAAGCTCCTTGTTTGTTTAAAGGGTTTGCAAACCAAACGTTTTTGCACTTTTGTTCATATAGCAGTACTTTTAAAAGAGCGCACAATACACTACTTTTGAATTAATTATTTAATTGTATATAT
>JBBJLR010030673.1:0-12630 GCA_037577145.1 Brachypetersius gabonensis
GTACAGGGTCCGTCACTTTACTCTAGTTACTGACTAAGTACAGAGTCCGACACTTTACTCTAGTTACTGACTCAGTAAAGGGTCCGACACTTTACTCTAGTTACTGATTCAGTACAGGGTCCGTCACTTTACTCTAGTTACTGACTCAGTACAGAGTCCGACACTTTACTCTAGTTACTGACTCAGTACAGGGTCTGTCACTTTACTCTGGCCTATTCTTCCCTCTGAAAATCAATTGAAAATCAATTTACCTTCAAGTATGTGTCAATTGATTGATTTACTTTTTTAATTTAGTGTGTAACGTTAGACCAAAAGCCTGAAACAGTCTGCATTCACTGTGATTTACACTTGCACATTTACTGTTTTTATTTATGTTAATTGTTTAATAGCAGCTAGTGGCCTAGTGGTTAGGGAGCTGCCCCTGGCCGTGCCTTCTAATCCCAGGACTGCCAGTGGCACCACTGAAGTGCCCTTGAGCAAGGTACTGTCCCCACACACTGTTCCTCAGGTGGTGTGTCTCTGGCTGCCCAATGCTTCACTTGGTGAACGGGTTAAATGCAAAGGACTCAAATAATTTCTTCCAGGAACAATGCAGTATATAAAATAAATATAAATACAATAGCTTTGTTGGTGTGTGGCCAGATCCGTTAAGTCCAGTAACCACTGGGCCATATGCTATGACTATGTTGGTGTAAGCTGAACAGGATTTTAATAATAATTCATAAAAACACACACACACACACACACACAAAATGAGTGAGCAAGAACATCTTGGTTTTAGCAACGCAACATGGTATCCCGGCCCCATGCTTTTACCCAAGAACATGCTTATAAATATCAAAGTATTTTCAGTGCACTTTTCATGGTCGAATCAAGGTTTGAACAGCATAATATACATACATTATATATCAAAACTTCGCCGACACAACATTCTTTATACACATAAGCATTTTTCCTGGGGGGTATTCCATGAAACAGGATTAAGGGAAAGTCTGACTTATTTTAACTTACTTTCCCTTGAAATAAGCCAGACTTTACCTTAATAAGCCAGACTTTACCTTAACTTTACCTTTACCTTAATCCTGTTTCATGGTAGGTTTAAAGTAACATAAAAAAACAAAGTATTTTTAAATGCTTAACTTGCACACAAATGTGAATATTTGTGACAAAACTGTGTGATAAAGAAAAGTGCAATATAAATAAAGTTCCACACAGTCTGACTGGCTGAGAAGCATTCAAAAAGTGTTTTATATTTAATAACAGGATATTTTATTAATTATATCCAAATCATTCTGCTGTCCACTGTTTTCAGTAACAGAATGGCACTTGTGGTGGATCTACATTTTTGGTGGAAGAAACTGACAGGAATCCAATTTATAACTGAGCCAGGCATGATAGATCCCCTGGTGTTCTATTGCTTTAATGAAAATGATCACCTTGGAGTGCAAACACTATGAATCACAACGTACTTAAAATTTGTAAACTCTACCTAATTAACCCCTGAAAATACACCAAACACCTTCATTTGAATTTAGTGGCTGGTCATTTATAAAACCAACCCCTTAATTTGACCTCAAAATTAGATCTAAGGCATGAGTGTGAAACCCTTAATCTTAAATATAAGGTGTTAGTCCGGGGGAGTAAGGGGGGAATTCATAAGTTCTACCCCTCAATCAGCCTTAATTTGTGGACTTTCCCCCTTAATTTTCTTTAATTTCCCATTCGGAAAAAAATACTGTAATTTTAAGGGGTAAAATTGTGGCATTTGGTTTCAAAACACTTCATAACAAAGAAATGTTGATGCAGGGCAAAAATAAATGTAAAAAACACTGGTATCAGTAGTTTGTGAATTTGGTATTTAAAGTAGTATTTTGCTACAACAGCCAAAATGGCAAAAATGTCAAAGTAAACATCTTCACGGGTCATTAAGGTCATAAAGACTTTATCCACAGATATTTTTCAGTGTCTGTAATGACAGTAAGCCATGTCCACACATTTTGTTTTCAGAAGGCTATGTGAAAAAGTGGGTAAGACGTGTCCCCATTGTTGGCAGTCACTTTACATATACATTATATGGACAGAAGTAATGGGACAGACCTGTTTTTCAGGCTTTGGGCTATACCTCTTACTTCCAGTGAAGTGCAATCTTAATACTCCAGAATACCAAGCCATTTTGGAGACTGGGATACCGACTGTGTCCCAGTACACACAGCAAGGTGCATAAAGACACGGCTGAATGAGTTCGGTGCAGAAAAACTTGACTGGCTCACACAAAGCCCCGACCTCAAACCCATCCAGCACCTTTGGATGAACTGGAACGGAGACTTAAAGTGCAGCTGTCAGTCATCCATTGCGAGGTAGTCTGAGGAAGAGCTTGTACTGGTGAGGTCGTCACAGCAATCCTCAGCGTCAGAGAAAGAAGAGGTGTAGTGCAGGCCAGACAGTCTGTGATAGTCCTGCTGAGGGACGTGTGGAAAGCCAGACAGTTCCATGGGTCTCTGTCCCATCCTCTGTCCAGCTCTCGCCCCCCACATGTCTATCAACTGAGTGCATATTGCGCAGCCCATTGTTGACCTCTTAGGCTTCTGTGTGCAGCCACATCATACCATTTTCCTACGGTTAACTCTTCAGTAAGTACATGGTCAACAATGCGATCGACTTATTGAGTTACTTGAGGTAACTCCATATGACCGATTCATTATAATGTTATAAGAGACCATGAATGCTAATCTCATCCATATAAACCTGTTAAAAATGTATTTATATACTTTTCACTGATACGACTGATACCACTGGCTCTGGAGTCCATAAGACAGCTCAAGGTCTCGATCCTCTCTTTTTCATCGGAAACTGAAAAGGAAATTAAACTGTAAGACGTGTTATTTTCCTTATGACTTAATGTACTAAGTATTTAAATAATATAAGAGAAAAAATCACAACGTATCACAGAATCAAATCGCAGTACATTTCACTTTCACTTATTGCTACATCGCTAAATGTAGAGAATCACAACTTCTTCGAATGATGGCAGCATTATATTGCTGTCTCTGTGGCAATTCCCACCCCTACCTTTCACAAGCATTATCTGTGAATGTGAAAATACTGTAATACTGACTTAACAATGCTACCTTGCACTACCTAAGAGACACATTTCCAGTTTGACTGAGCATAGCTATTAACTGCCAGCCTGTAATGTTTTATGTTTACATTGCAACAGTGGTAGAACTAGCGTGCGACTGCAAGTTAGCGTATGAGATTGTAAAAGGGAGGCCCAAAGCTGCCTTGGAATGCACTGGGTTTCTTTTGGTGGCCTGGGGGCAAGAGACGAAAATAACATTAGATGAAAGAGAAAGAACTAGAGTAGTTAAGCTACCTCTGTGCGCATCTCAGAGTGGAGGTGTGTGTGAGGTAGTCCAGAGGTTCAGGGTCGTACCACCACTCCCAGTTCAGTCTTACAAACACAGGCCAAATCTAAATATTTGCACTTGTGAATTTCTCCCTCTTTGGAGAGAGCAAAAGGAGACGTCCTATTTCAAACGACGTGAATTAAATTTTACAGTTTAGCTTTAGATGAGAGATGAAAGAAAACTGGCTTAAACCAACAAAGAGACATTTTCTGCCTTGGAATATATGAATATTTTGGAAAAGTAACATTTTGGAATGAAGATTTTATATGTGTATATGCCTTTTCACTGGTTTTTAATCAGCTCTGTAGATTGTGAGTAGTGGTGAGCCTGAAAGCCACCTGAGATTCCACTTCTGTGAAAGATCCTTTGATGTCTTGCTTTGTCCCGTAATCCCAGACCATGCCTTTGACCCAGTGTTTGCTTCTTCAATATGTTGCAGGTTCAACACCTCTCAGGTTTCTGTCCTGCCTCTGGTGAGAAATACAATGCTTTGATTAGTACAACGTGTTGCAAGTTAACCCTTAGCCTCCAATGCTCAGTACCAGGTGTACATACACTATATGGACAAAAGTATTGGGACGCCCGACCATTACATGAACAGGGACTTTTCTATTTCAGCAGGACTGTGTCCCAGTGCACAAAGCACAAGCTCCATAAAGACATGGTTGGAGGGCTTTGGTCTGGATGAACTTTACTGTGCTGCACAGAATCCTGACCTCAAACCCATCCAGCACCTTTGGGATTACCTGGAACTGAGATTGCGAGACAGACCTTCTCGTCCAACATCAGTGTCTGACCTTATAATTGCTCTACAAAATAAATGGGCACAAATTCCCACCAAACTCCAAAATCATGCGGAAAGTGTTCCAAGAAGAGTGGAAGCTGTTATAGCAGCAAAGGGGGGCCAACTGTATTAAAATCTCTGTATTGGAATGCAATGTCATTAAAGTCCCAGTTATTTTGTGTATATAATGTACTGTGCAGTAGTAGTGTACAGTGCATAACTGGGACACACCCAGGGATTAGAAATAGATCCAGTCCCTACTGTATAACATACTCTAAAGAGGCTCCAATGGAATGAAAGAGGAGCTGAGGAGCTGGATGAAAGAGTTCTCTCGAAGAGAAGAGCGAGGGTTTGACCTTCAGTGTGCACTCCAGCTTTCAGGCAGATGACGTTTATCATATTCGTTTGGCTACGAGTGTAAACACTGGAGGAAACAGATTTTTTTCTGTGGTCTTTGGTTTACAAGAATTCCCAACAAGAGCTCAGTAAAGGCCAAAAAAGCTCTTTGGAGAAAGGTTTTTAAACAAATACATAACTTCTTTTTAGACTGGACCTAGTCTCCCTCCAGGTATTTAGCAACATGCATACTTCTGCACTCTCTCTCCCTCTCTCTCTAAACAATATATTATTTAATCACATTAATTAATGTTGCTAATACTCAAAACAATGTAAAAAAAATACTCAGAATAATGTAAAATAATAATAAGATTTGAACATTGCCCTTGACATCTTTTTTATGAACCCTTCCGCATTAGTTTTGGACTTTTGTTCTAGAAAGCCTCAAGGAATCACTCAGTTTACTTGAACATATGGACACATCCTAGCTTGGAGAACACACAGTGAGTCTCTTTCATTCTAGCATTCTAGCACATAACTGATGAAACTCACAATCCAAAAACCAGAGCTTTCAGAAGAGCCAGAGCAGTTGCTTTTTTTTTTTTAGACAAAACTTCAGTCAGTTGCTCCTCCATTTGATAATTTGGTGAAACACTGGCGTCATTGTTATGTAAGTAAAAAATTCCATGTCGTCTTGAGGCTCAGACAGGCAGTGCAGACCATAGAAAACCCTCCCTGTCCGCGAATGGCTGAATTCAGGGTAATTACGTGCATCAAAGTCATTTTGATTGAATATGAAAGCACACATGACCTCCACCTCCCCCTTAAAATATTTTCCCTGAGCACTGCATTTTGTCGTTGGGTAATCAAAGGTAATCAAGAAGCAACATTTTCCAAATGTGGTTCAATCATTAGGCTTAAAACTAATTTAGCGGAAACATGCTCTGGGGCATTGAAGCTTCAATGCAATTCAATTAAAATCAGTGGATATTAAGCTGAAATATATAAGGTTGAAGATAGATACTAGAAAGGAGAAAGGAGACATTTATAAATACTAACATTTATATTGTTTGCGCATAACCTACTATGTGTTACTTCTTTGTAAGTACAGGGTTATTGTATTGAGGGTGTGGTCTTATATGCTTTCTCTATGTTTTAAAAACACAAGCTACTTTTTATAATTTGTTAGGTTAAGAAAATGTGGTTCCAAAAGTAAAATAATAACAACATTATCATTACATGACTATAAATGCCAAGTATATGCTTTGTGGTATAATACATACTGGACTTTACAATGGAATGTCATATAATAATAATAATAATAATAATAATAATAAATCAGTAAAGAAAAACTGATCTAAGACAGATTAAAACATTAGATTTTTTTTCCAGGTGTACTTCATAAACACTAAATTCTAATCCTGTTACAATCCTTTTTTTCCAGCAAGGTAAAGGAAATCTCATTCCTGAAACAAAGGACACACCCTTGTTGCCAGAAAAAAAATGCCAGGATAGGTTCCTCCTAGCCCTGCTAGCTGCCCGCAGCTGTTCTTGTGAATAGGTGAAAGCATTAAGGCATTTAACTCGGAGATACTGATAGCACAGATAAGAAAAAAAACACTCACTTGAGGTTGCCCCTGATGAAACAGACGATAGTCTCCACATCAGCAAGTCTGAGGCTTTGCTCCCTTCACTGCAATGCTACCCTCTCATCTTCCCCTCCATCTCCTTATGCTGGGCTTCCCTTCGTCCGTTTGCTATTAGGAGGGGGACTCGAAATGACATCATTGATGGTTGTGGTCTTCTGTGACAAACACACATACACACACACCACCCCTGGGAGATTGTTTTAATGGGACGGTCTGTGCACTTAAAGCTGCACTGGCAAGGAGGGATGGGGGAGCTTGGGAGCGCTTGGGGGGAGGAGGGCTTGGGGTGGGCTGAGGGACAGGCATGTGCTTTACTAGTCTCCTTATGGTGTGTGAAATACATCCAATTTTAATTTCAATTTGTAGCCATTTATAAAAAAAAATACCATTTATTACTTAGTTCAGGCACAATTGAGTTAACCAGATTAGTAGTATTTAGTACAAAGGCAAATGTAATCAACCCCAGAATTCACTATATACTACCTTAAAAACAACAACTGTACTCGCAAGCTTTTTGTGACGACATGTTAAAAGGCCTAAAATCACCTTTTTTGCACAAAAAAAGACCCTTCCATTACATGAATTACATTTCACAGCATACAGTCCCCACTCTATATTTCCCCATGTCAGTTTGTTCATGTATACATTTACAGCATTTGGAGGTGTTTTTTTTTTCTTTTCATATCAGCGTAGGCCAATTCAGTGTTCAGTCTTGCCCGAGGACTCTTATTGGAGGTGTGGTGTGCTGCCCAAGTTAGGAATCAAACCTCACTTTCCCATTTCTAAGGCAGTGATGTTATCCACGACACTAAACAACCAGATTATATAGTCTGTATATGGAAATTAAACTGTATTTTGAGTAGGTGCTTTCATGATTTCACAAAAAGATCTATTTCACATACAGCACTTCATAGCAGTCATTATAAGGAATGTATTAGCCTGGGGTGCTTTCTGAACAAGGCACAATACAGGGCAGCCAATCAGAGCAGAACTCTGAGGCAACAAAAACAGTTTGTTAGGTTTTACATAAGGTCATGATAAAGACATCCAAATTCATGCCATTCAGACTCATTACATTCATTTCATTACACAAGCCCTCAATGAAAAGACTAAAATTGTGACAAGCGGACCGATTACATTACTGTAGTACTGGAATACAAAAAAAGCCAAAACACTACAGTGTACAATACATATACATAAAGTAGCCTATAAATTATAGTTTTGGTCAAAAATTAGTGAATACTAATTAAGCGTCATTAGCAATCAATTTAAAGAGATAATATTTTCCCCAAAATCTTCTGATTAACGCATAGTTTAATTGACCAAGTCAGGCAAAAACAACAAAATTCATGAGACTTTACATGAAAATATGAAGAATAAAAGCTCAGTAGCTGGAAGATCACTCAAGTACAATCTGGATTTGCGTTACACTGTAGCAGCTCTAATTTGAGTCAAGGTTTAGAGCCATGTAAAATGCAATAAGACCATTCTCTCATTCCAGCCCCTTCAAAAAGAAATGAAAACAGTGATGAAAGAACAGGCTTTATTAGTTCATTTGTCAAGAAGTCAGAGACATCTTAACTCTCAGAATAGAGTCAAAAAGCCATGACAGCAGCAGTAAGCTTGCAATTTCAACTGGTTGAAATTAACAATTAGCATAACACATTTTCTTTGTTCAGATGTAACAGCTGGATAGTCTTTTACATTTATATTAATTTAGTACCACCTAACAAACCAAGCTGTCCATAACTGGTCCACATATTACAACAGTTTTGACCTTTCTGCTCAGTAGAAGGAAACAATATATAAATAAAACAATAACAATAATAATAGTAATAATAATAATAATAATAATAACAATAATAATAATAATGTAAGACTAAATATTTAAATATACATGTTTTAAAACACACATGGGACTAAAGGTAGGATCCATCTGATACGACAGGATGGCCTGTATTTATGTGTAATCCACCTAGCGCCTGCTGCTAACCTTAAATTTACACTACGCTGCACTGATGTTTTATGTTCAGCTCGCAGTCCTCTGTAGTTAAAAGCCACCTAGACACAACTCATCTCATTCATCCTATTGCACATGCCTTGAACTGAATGTACAGCTCAGTATTAACTCCTTAACTGGAGAACGTCAGTTTTTCGGGTCAATGTTCTATACTGGTGAATTACAACAGGGGCAAATTTGTGCTATTTCAACCCCCCTTTTGTCACATATAGTATAGGGCTATATTTCTGTAACCTCTAATTTCTGTAACCTCTTAATCCACTCTAGGGTCAGGGGTATCCAGAGCCTATCCTGGGATCAACAGGCACGAGGCAGGGTCAACCTCGGCGGGGCGCCAGCCCACCACAGATTATAGGACACCTATTTTGTGCATTTAAAATGATGCATGAAGTAACGAGTGCCCTTCGACAGGATTACTTCATCATGTAGATATCTCAGCATTCCTGAACTATGGACTCACTCAACAGAACTTAGGGTGTAACAAGAAAACACGTCTGGGGACAACTTGATAAACCTTTGGTGCTGGACTGTGGTGAAATCTGCCGCAAACACAGACCTGCCCCCTACATTTCTCCATCACATCCTCCTAACATCAAGAGTACAATCAATTACAAGTAAAACAATTATTTAAACGAATGTGGTTCTTCATAGCTTTTCACCCATGCTAACTTGCATCCAGTGACTAACAACAGGCTTGTTGTATTACTGTATTGGTGGTAGCCCCATTACACTCAGAGCCAGATGCACAAACAAGTCCATTCACAGCACAAAATGTGAATTGATACAACCACAATGCGCCTAAATTTAATGTGTGATTAACTAAAACTACTGTTTATTACACTAAATGTGTCCACAGAGTGCCTGTGAGGTGCAAGATGTTTAGTCGCACACATTCTTAGAGTAGAACAGTGAAATCATTGTTTAAAAGTCATGTTCTTTCCTACAAAAACATTGAACAGGGGTGAAATTCTTCTCCAGCTAATAAAAAAGTGTGAAACAATAGTATGGGCTACATGCCCATGTTGTGGCAACATCAGGACATTTTCTGTGCTGTACCTTCTGCATCTCTTCATACATACACTTAAGTTTGAACATTGTCACGGTAACATATTTGAGGCCCTTTCGCAGTTTTAAATCTTGTTTAAAAAGGTGGAAAATCGCCACAGAACCGAATGCCAATAGCTGCTCAGTTGAGCAGATTGTGTAATCACTAATATCTCCACCCACTATTTTTGCACTAAGCTCTTTCTTAAATGCATATGAAAGAGAGAAGTGCACTTTTTTGCAATTTCCAAAGAATATTTAGGATTGTGCATTAGTTTGTAATACACATTTATAATGTGCCTGCGTTCCTTAAACTAAACCGGCGCAAAATATTTAATAATTGTTCCCACTATAAGAAGCCAGACAATACAGATACAGTACAGTAAAGATAATTTAGCCTGATTTTTTTTTTGTAATTGTCCCCAGATGTTCTTGTCTGCACTCCAATTTTAACAAAATGCAAACGGACGCCCCTTATCGGCTACCTTTTTTCAAGTGTGTCAGAAATCACTGGCACTGTATAAATAATAGTGTGTAACAAGACAGCACTAGCACTGAATGAGGAAATATTCCAGCTTAAGTATGATATCGTTCCCCCCCCACAGAAATCTGAAGTGTTTCTAAGTAAGAGCTTCAGACCAAGAATGAAAACAACATATTTAATCAGATGAGTATGACTCACCTTGGAAGCAGGTTATTAGCTACTGTCTTCAAGGAAGCGACTGTTCGGAACAATATCATTAGCTGACAGCAAAACTCATCATTACGAGACTGAGGTGATCACCTGTGTTTTGCAACTCAGAGCAAGACTATTTATTTCTCAAGGTAACCTAGCTAGGGAGTCTGTTGAGCACTTAATAATGATTTTTTATAGACTTAAAGGAAGCTATTTCCAGCCTCATCTGTCTACTGCTGTAGATCCAATGACCATAAGCAGTGATTTCTGACACATTTCCCTCCACCTAGAAAAGAGCTGAAAAACAGCTAAAGTTTGGTTATTAAAGAAGCCATTAGGCAGTTCCTGAATTTCCTGAATACATTTTTTTTTAAATGACTATACAACACAAATTCAAAATAGTAACTTACACAAACTATATAAGGCTTAAGACAAAACAAAAGTAAGGAATTAGGACAAGTTCTTCTCTTTATACACTTTCTACAGCTTAAATTACAAATGACCTTGTAATTAAATTACAAGTGTCTTAAAACCATTCAGGGCTGTCACAGCTAATTATATTAGTAATCAAGTTTTCTATTATTTTGACTATTAATTGAGCCATCACAGACAATATATACCAGCAAATATTTAAGATGTCTGTAACTGTAACTACTGATATACACACTCTCATGAGATCCTGCCAGTGTGGGTTTCCTCCCTTTTACTGAAGCTTCCAAAAGTGATCCGTTATGAGTGTTAATGGCCCCTGATGATGGGAATGTTTCGACCGAACATAGCTTTCCTATATCCTGGTGATTGTGATAGTAATCACTAAGACCATTTTTATGATAATGTAAACATAAACTGACGTTACAAAACAATTATAATCATGTATTTATAATGGCATTATATGAGGTAATTGTGACAACGTGTTTCAAAAAACATTTACGGACAATTTAGCAACTGCCCAGTGGCTTCTTTTATAAATTTGTTTTGAGTTTTTTCTCTTCCTTTCTTAGTGTTGGGAAATGTAACACAATTGTTGTCATGGCAATCAACCACATGCTATAAATGCAGAAGATTATTCTGTATTCTGTTGAGAGTTTGAGGATTTGGTCTAATCAGGGTTGATTTTTGAATGGATTTTTAAGGGTCCTGTTAGGGAGTTTGTTTTTAAGTATGTACATTCATGGAAGTATAGACTCATGTGCAGTTGTCATAACGCAACATGGACTAATGCATAACCGTCCCTTAAAATGCCGGCCTGCCAAATCTCCCTGGCAGTAAACATCTCTAAAGTCTTACATCCTACAGTCTACATTATCTTACCACCCCATTAAATGTGTAAAGCATTTTTAGCCTTTTTGACATACAATATATGTATATTAGAATTTTTTGGTATACATGTGCAGTTGAGTGTGTGGGGCAGCAAAGGTGGTGGGAAAGAAAAATAAACTCCCTCCCAACAGCAGAAGAGTGGCTTATTCTACATTAGTTTGTCCAATATAATCTATAGACCTTCTAGCCTACAAACTCTGAACTACTAGACGTCCATGTCTTTTACAGGTCGCAGATCATGGCATTGGGTGCGCTCACAAAGTGCTTACAAGAAAGCAGGCATAAACTTGGTGCGAAAATGCTCAGCCACATTCAGGACGCCACCTAGGAAGAGAAAAGAGAGTTAGAAATTATAATAGTGGTATAACACATCTCTGCTTCTTTGAGTCATTCATGGTAAAATATAGTCCAAACCTTATTTTCCAAAATATCAGGTATTTTGAAGTTAAAGGCATTTTGCTTCAATACTGAAATCAGAATCAGAAAACTTTACTGATCCTGGAGGTAATTGCATATGTTATGACTGCACAGACACACAGAGACACAAAGACAAGAACAATATAAGATATAAAGTCTACATAAATCCAATAAAATTTCATAGAAAAACTGCAATATGAAAAACATGTTATATACACAAATACTGGGTATAAATACTATAGTTAAGTAATTTACAGTTAAATGAATCCTAAAGACACAGATGGTAGTTAGGAGTATTTTGCAGTATGCACACAGTAGAACTCAGTGGTGTATATATTAACATGACTATTGCACATAATAATAATAAGATGCTGCATGTATGGAAATTATTTAGCACTCGTTAAGAAAACTTCACATGATACTGCACATGGTAAGACTATTTTCTTAATAACGAGGCTGAAACCTATAATTTGTAAAAGTGATTTTAATTTGGTTTTCTTTTTTGACTTCCTTTTATAGCCCTCAACAAAGAGTCTCAGTGGCTAACAAGCTGTCAAGATATGTGGAACTTGCTCAGGCCTGTTAGATAAGCTCCTCATAAAGCTACTTGAGAAAAGGCAAAGCTATTATAATAAAATATACTGTAGACAGAGCAAAAAAAAAAACAACAACTTTCACCCCAAATTTGTTTAACACAGCACAATCAACTGAATATATTTAACCTTAACCTCATTTCAACTATTTCACATGACTCCACTAAATTTTACTGTTGAGCTTTTCGATATAAATCAGTATTTCACACCTTATTTGGTCTTGCTCATATGGTTTGTGTGTCAGCCTATTCTGGCATATCAGATTCAGAGTTCATTGAATGTATTACCACCTCCGTACTGTATCTGAATGCTGCACTGTGTGTGTGTGTGTGTGTGTGTGTGTGTGTGTGTGTGTGTGTGTGTGTGTGTGTGTGTGTGTGTGTG
>JBBJLR010030722.1:0-12627 GCA_037577145.1 Brachypetersius gabonensis
TTATCTGGAAATGTAGCTGAATTTATGTTACTATTTATATTACCCAATTGGTAAATTACATTTTTCTTAATAATGCTTCTCTGAAACATACTACAAATTGTATCTGGCCAATCAATAAGCAAAATCAATGCAGAGGACATTTCTGCAGAAATGCAGATCATTTCAAAGGATCCAAAAAGATTCACACAACTGTATTATGCATGAGACTTGACCATCGAGGTAACATATGGAGACACTTCAAAGAGAACAATGCACAATCCAAATCTGTTTAAAAGCAGATTATGATCTAAAGTGTCAAAAGCTGCACTTCAGTTCATGAGTACAAATGCTACTCCATTGTTCTTATCAGTATTCTGTTTCTGATCATTAACTACTACTGGACTATGTCCTCAGCAAAAACCTGGATGAAATATTTAATTGATAGCATTTATATTCAGAAAGTTACTTTTTTAGTCATTTGTATCAAATGGTCTGAAATAGCATGAAAAGCACAACATTTAGATTTACTTTGTTTGTTTACCTTTGGAGCAGAGGTTTGACCACAGAGCTTTTAAGAAAATGTCCTTAAATAGAAAACCTGCTCAAATAACATGGTTGTATCTGGATCATGAATGCAAGCTGAGGGCTGTTAAAGTATTGTGTCAAACTCTATTTTACATAATTTACTAAAAGAGAGTCATCTTAATTACACCACAAATTCTTTCTATGTCTGTTTAAAAGGGGTTTTGAATAATATCCTAGGATTCCATTCATTTACAGCAATGCAGATTCCTCAGTGTGAAGAGTTCATCAAAAAAAGTTACCCAGCTAACAACTCAATGAACATTGTTCAACACTGCCCTCTAAAGGTGTTTCAGCACCAAACTGAACTTTTGCAGGTTTTGTAAGGACCATGACAATGAATACATACAGTTCCCTTATTTACCTTAGTTTTTGTCACCCCAGCATACTCAATACACCTTCAGCATAATTATAGGGGTTACTTTTGCACCCACTTGTGAAGAATGTTCAGGTTGCTGGACATAATTGTATAGTGAGATGAAGACAATATGTTTATCAATCAAATCGCAAAGTAATCACTAACCTTTCAGCAACAATGTACACCTGCCACTGAGTGGGGTATATGAGGCAGAAAGTGAACAGGCAGTACTTGAAGTTGATATGTCAGAAGCAATGTATGGATCTAAAGGACTATGACAAACTAGTTTGTGATGGGTAGACAACTGGGTCAGAGCATCTCCAAAACATGGGGTTTTGGGACTTAACCATGGTTTGTATCTGCCAAAAGTGATCTAAGAAAGGACATGCATTAGACCAGAAACAGGATCACAAGAGCCCAAGCCTTACTGATGCACATGAGTATAGGATTGCTTGTGTGGTCACATTCCACAGAAGAGCTACTGTACCATAGATTACTATGACAGTTAACGCTGACTATGATAGAAAGGTGTCAGTGCCACAGAGCTTATGTGCATATGGGGTTACGTAGCTGCAAACAGGGAATACTGCCCTGATCTACGTCCACAACGGGTATTTGAGCATCAGGAGAAGCAACAGAAGAAGGTGGTCTGGTCTGATTAATCCCATTTACTTTTACATCATGGAGACAGCCTGGGGAAGAGGTGGCACCAGGATAAACTATGGGAAGAAGGTTAGCCGGCGGATGTAGTGATGCTCAGGGCAATCTTCTGATAGGAAACCTGGCATTCAGTTATTTTTGCACATAGCATCTACCTAAACATTGTTACAGACCATGTACACGTCCTCATGGAAAAGTCTTCACTAATGGCAGTGGCTATTTTCAGTGTGCCCTTCCACACTGACGGAGTTACTGAACTAGCCTCCAAATTCCTTATGTGTAAAACAGACTCCAAGCACACACTTGCGTGGGAAAAAACATTTAGGGAGCTGTCCAGGTGAGACTGATGCTTCAGCTATGAAGTCAGGTATCGTAGAATGTCAATGATGATTAATTTGTCTCCTGTCCCTCTGCGTGCACACACACACACACACCACACACACCACACACACCACACACACCACACACACACACCACACACACACACCACACACACACCACACACACACACACACACACACACACACACACACACACACACACACACACACACACACACACACACAGCCAAGGGCCCATCAGTACTCTTGTTATTCTGCGTGTCTCAGCTCGTTATAAGAGCCATCAGCATTCCGAGCTGGAATAGTGCTCCATGCCAAACAGCCTTGTGTGGGTGTGTATGTTTGTGTGGGCTAATATATTAGCTAAAATGCAGAGTTCCTGAACTTTGACATCATACTGGCCTGAATCCATAAACAGAGACACACACCTACACACTAACAGCACTGAATGTGTGAGAGAAATAAAAGGCTAATTAGAGCTGGAAGTGGAGAAAAAAGGGTATAGTTCTCCTAAACCATTAATCAGAGATTAGATTAGAGAGTAAAGATCAAAGTAAAGGTGTGTGTGTCTGTGTTGAGGTAATCAAAAAAGCAATTCGTTACAAATTGCTTATAACTTCTTTCAAATTGAGGGATTACTGGTTATTGCCTGGAAAAATATTGCCTGGTAAAAACGTTCACTCTATAAAACCCTAACAACAACAAAAAAACAAACTGGAAAATACACACTTTCTGTACTTTATTTCAAAAGAAACAGCCATTCACAGCAAACATTAGGAATGATGATATTCTTTGTCTGCTCTGATACTGGACGTTTTTTTTAATTGAATGGCTAATGAAATGATGTTTCCAAGTGAAAATGTCTGTTTTGGTGATTTGGAAGTTCCAATTAGCAGATTACATGATTCGAAAGACTGCTCATGGAGTGTATGGCAGTGTTAAGTTTTTCCCGATACTCATGCTACACTGTTCATATTCATACAGTCCGCTGTCACAAGCAGCACATACTCGCAATTGTACCAGTAGTAACTGCAACAACTGTGTTACAGGAATCACATTTTTTGACTTGGTACCATGTTAACCCCTGTACTGATGTGTGCATGTGTGTGTGTGTGTGTGCGAGTGTGTCTTACGTATGCAGGAGTCCACAGCAGTCAGTGGTCTTTGAGGATGTCTGTAGAAGCCTTTCTGGCATTGTTGGCAGTGTTGACCCTCTGTATTGTGCAGGCAGTGACACACACCCCCACTGCGCTGAGCAGAGCGTAACCACACACTCACATCGAAGTGACAGCTCTCTGCATGCCCATTACACTTGCACTCTATACACACAGCATACACACACAAATTAGTACACAGTGGTTAGCCTTCTTTAGTATACTGCTGAAAAAATGGTGGTACCATGACTGGCAAAGTGTTGTTGAGCTGGAAGGAAGGAAAGGAGGGAGGAAGGCAGGAAACAAGAAAGAAAGAAAGAAAGACTCACTAGTACATTGGTGAGCTTCTTCAGTTAGGCCGTTGGCTGGTTTCCATGGTCTGTTATTATAAAGGTGGTCACATTTTTCACAGTGATCACCTGCTGTGTGATGTCGACATACACACTTGCTATGCACCTTAGAAGGAAAGACAATACAATATAATTAACATTCATTATGACCAATACAGAAGAAGTATACCTTATTCAGCTCTAGAATGAATAACAGTTCCCTTAGGAATAAAGGCACCTCACTCCCAGAAAAGAGATACTTAGCCCCCCTCCTGGAGGCTCAGGAAGGGAGCACATAGGTGAGTGTCACATGGGGGCAAGTGTGATGTCACATGGTTGGTGAGTTGGGGCAAAGGCCCCTGTGGAATAGACCTACAGTGCCAAAACTGATTTGTGGTCTGTGGAATGTCCCTCTCTGAGTAAAAGAACCTGGAGCATGGTTCCAGGTGGGAGAGTGTTAGAAACCAGATATGACTTCTATACACAATGTTGGCTTTGGAATCAAACTCTTGGGTGGGGGCTGTGTGTCTCTGAAGTTGTCTGGCAAGATTGGCAGCGGGCAAATGTGGGTTTACTTGTTAGCCCCCAAACTGAGTGATGCTGTGAGTTTGTCTGGCCTGAGTCTCTCTGTGACTTCAGGTTGTAAAGAGGAAATCTCTGACTGTTATGATACCGTACGTGCTGAATGGCAGGAGACTCAGATGAGGAGTGCAGCAGAGCTGTCAACTGATTACCTCAGAGTGGTGACTAAGGATGTGATGGGACAGTGGACATGAATTCAGACATCCGAGGAGACAGTGGACATGAATTCAGACATTCCAAGGAGGAGGCAAGGCCAAAGCAATCACGTGGCTCACCAGCCATCTTCTCAGGTGGAAGGGATGTGGTGTGGAATTCAGGGAGTTTGACTTTGGAATGGCAGATGGCAGAGGTAGTGTGCAACAACTGCTGGCGTATCACACTGCTCACCCTCCCAGGAAACGCTCACTCATAGGTGCTAGAAAGAACACTGACAGATTGCCTTTAAATCTTTCACACCATGCTACCCAGTTCCTCAACAAAATCCTTCAAACAAACGCATCCAAAGACAAGGCCAATGTATTACTCTTTCATGCTACACCCCTCTGTTCAGACTACCCTAAATTAGGAGAATGTGTAGGTTTGTGTTTCAGAGAGTCTGAATTCTACCTTGCCAACTCCTCTGCCTGCACACAAACAAGGATGGGAGCAGGAACACACAGAAGAAAGAAAAACAAACTGAGTGAAGAGAGGAAAGAAGAAAAATTTGGAGCAGGGAGAGTTCAAAGTAACTGGCATCACAAGCATGTTCCAAATATTTATCATCATAAGGACAAAAATAATACAGATACACATATCCAATGTGTTAATCCAAACATTCCTGCAGGAAGTACTGAGGGTGTGTGTTTGCAGAGGGAGGTGTGGGTGAAAGTGTGGACAGACAGGCCATGTATGCATTCTGGATGCCTAGGATGTCAGTTTGTTTCCATATAGTGAATGCTGTGTGTTTGGGCTGGCATGGGGAAGGAGGTGTTTTGTCTGGATTTTTAGATCAAACGGTCTGACCCTCCTTGCGCGCGCAATGTGTACCACTAATTGCCATTAATGTCTGATTACAGCGGGCAAACAAGAGGATGGATTGGGGGAAAGTGGCAAGCAATTTTCCTGTCATTTCTGTCCTTGATGCACTTTTTTCTCTGTGTCTCAGTCCACTCTCCTTCCCTCCTTCCTGTTTGGCTTTCTTATCCGTATTCTAATCACAGTCCTGCTATCAAGAGTTTACAATAATGTAACCACAGAGAGAGGCATGCTGCACAACAAACTCTGCTTATATAATCAACCAAGTAAAACAGGTAGAAGAGAGGGAAAGAAAAGAGAAAAGGAGAAAGTGTGAAAGAGCAAGACAAAAGGGGACAAACAGGCCTGTACCAAACTAAACCATGAAATATATGAATGCATTCTTTCAGAATAGGGAAGACACTTTCTTAAAACAACGGGTTAGTGACTCATGAGCTAAAACCTACAATTTCTTTATACAACATTAATACCCCTCATCGTGTTGTTTATGCCCCCCACATCCTCCCAAAACAGCTATGACCTGTCAAGGAATGGACTCAACAAGGCCTCAGAAGGTGTGGTGTTGTCTCTGGCACTAAGACATTAGCAGCAGATAGTTTAGGTTGTGAGATGGACCCTCAAACAATCGCACTAGTTGTTCATCACATCCCACAGATGTTCGATCAGACTGAGATTGGAGGCCAAGTCCACGCCTTTGATTTCTTCAAATCATTCCTGAACAAAGAGGCCACTGCAAATAGGGAATACTATTGCCATGAAAGGATGTACTTGATCTGCTGCAATGTTTAGATGGGTGATATGTGTAACATTCACATGAATGCCAAGACTTAAGACTTCCCAGCAGAGCAGAACCGCCAGCTTGCCTTCCTCACATTGACACACATGCACCCGGCCTTCCACATGATGTAAAAGAACATGTGATTCATCAGACCAGGCCACCTTATTTCATATATTTTTAATGTTCACCTGCTCATTTAGGTACTCTCAGTTGTGGACAGGGGTCAGCAAGTGCAGAAGCCTTCGCACCCCATGTTTCAGTGAGGTTTGGGCATCCATGACCCTGTCAGCCAGTTCACTGCTTCTCCTTCCTTGGACCATACCTACTACGCACTATATACTGGGAACACCCACGAGTCTTACCCAATCATCTGGCCCTTTTAAAAGTTGCTCAAAACTTTAAACTTGCCCATTTTTCCTGGTTCCAACACATGAACTCCAAGAACTGAACATTCGCATGCTGCCAAATACAAGATAATCGGCACTATTTTTAATTTTGCACATGTGAATGAGGTAACCCTGGCAGGTTGCAGGTAATGTATTCTATGTTTAGCCTTTGTCTGTCAGAACACAACCATAAAGGTCAAGGCACTACATTATGTCAAAAAGATACCCTGGTTCTTTACATCTTTAATAAAAGAAAAATCGATGCCTGCCAATAATCCCAAAATACTGGATACTGTGCGCTCTCAGAACACTACTACTAAATACACAAGTGTCCAATCACTGCACCATTCTCAGACATAGTTACTCTACTCACCATGTGGTGGGCGCGATGGTAGCCATTGGCAGGGACACACTGATCAGAATGGCCATAACATAGGCACGTTCCTTTTAAAATGAGGGTGTAGATGGCATAAGGGGCAGTGGGGAGGTTGGCACTGCCCTCTTTTAGCTGACATGGGCACTGCTGGGGCTGCAGCAGACGCACACGCAAGTTTGTAATACCCAGCTGGGCACGAGCCGCTGTGCTGTAGGGGTCAAATGCGTCCAAGGGGGAGAGAGCGCGATAGATGACCTACAGATTCACACCCACACAAACACGCACACAAGAAATAAGGAGTCAGAGGTCCCTCGGGCATGTCCTTCAGCCCAGGCTGCCTTTTGAATGAGGTGAGATACAGGGCATCCAATCAGAACAAAACTCATTTGCATATCAGGCTTAAAGGCACAGAAACAAAATGGCTATTTTGTTGAACACTATGAGCGACAGTGCATGTATTCCTACCTCTCCGCCACTGCACGGCTGTGCTGATGAATATTTCTCTGTGCACCCGCGGCCGTCCTCCACCCCAAACTGTCTGCTACAGTTTTGGGCGTACAGGCGCAGTGTGCTCCACGTCTGGCCAAAATCCTGGGAGCGTTCTACCACCATTGCGGCTGGCCGAGGTGAACGAAAGATTAGGATCAGGTGAGTGAAATAAAACTCCTCCTTCAGGTCCAGCTGTAGTATCTCTGTGATGGCATCTCGGGCAGACTGCCACCAGGGGGGGGGGTGCCTGAAGGGCGAATTCACCATTGCATTGGGCGGATGAGCCTGCTCTGCCACTGCCGGGTCACAAACCCCACACTGCGGCACACAGCTGTTTTCATCATAGTTACAGAAGTACTCAGGAGAGGAGGAACCACACTGGGTGCTGGTGCTCAGGTGCCTCCCCACAGCCAGGTTACCCATGCGAGGGTTACACACCCGACTTTCACAGCCTGATACACACAAACATTCAATAGATCACACATCTGAATGACAATGATGTATATGTACAGTGCTTCTAAACTCCTGCATACTCAGGGTCAGTTTCTTATACGTAAAGCCTATAGAGAATTACCATTTTAGTCTAGGTTTAGGTTTAATCTAAGTGCTGGATGGCAGTCCTAACACACTTTAATGTCATCTCTTATGAAGTCCTTAAATGTCCAGAACCTGGCAGTGGGTCCAAACATTTACTAGCTACTTCCATGAATTGGACTAATCCAGACAGTTTGTTTTTCATTTAGTAACTGATCAATAAGCCTTAGGATATAATAGATCTGATATTAAAGGAGGTTTACTGAGTGTACTCAGGTGTGTTGAAACAGGAAAAATATTAAAGCACGCAGGGTTGAGCTACTTCAGGACTGGGCAAGTACATATCAGCGCTGGACAATATAAAATCTTTTAATGGTAGTGGCATATCACAATAAAGTAGTTACAGTGATATTGTAATGTTTTTAATCGACTATGACTATTATATCCATGATAGAAAGTCCTTAAAATAGCACTGTTAGTTTTCATTATAATTTTAGCCTACGCATGGCATACAGGACCAAATAGACCAAAGAACAGATTAAAATCTAAAAGAAACGCACGTAAAACGCCTTTAATCTACCATGGCTATGAACAAAAAAATCTATGTACATTTTTTAGGTTTGTTCTAAAGTTGGTGATGGCCACTCCACAGAGCGCCTTGAATATTTGAATGTTTGTTTCCATCGATACCTGTTTTACTTTTATGGACTCTTTTGAAGAGTATCTGGTTTGTCATGGGTTAACATTTGCAGTAGAGTGTACCTTTGATATCATTTTAAAAGAACAGAAGAAATGGTCTAATCAAAACAAGCCCTGTAAGACATTCTTCTGGCAAAGGACTTCTCAGGAAGCATGGGTTCATTAACAAACATATCTAATTTCATCCATATATCATTTCTTTAAAAAACGGTCGTGCTTTTTTATACAGCTGCTAGTATAATTACATTCTACATACAGTTATTACACATTAATTACTGTGTGAGGTACTTATGCATATTCACTTATGCCCACGATTCTCAGAGTGGCTATGCGGGCGCGCGCGATTGTGTGCTTGTGTGTGTGAGTGTCAGTGTGTGTGTGTGTGTGTGTGTGTGTGTGTGTGTGTGTGTGTGTGTGTGTGTGTGTTAGGGGGGGGTCGCACATGCTTGAACACAGTTTAAGCAAAAAGACACTGACCTGAACGCACCAAGCGAGGAACACCACACACGAGCACGAGAAGCACAGTCCATCTTTCCATCATTCTCTTGCCAGCACCTCAAGTCGAAACTTATCCTTTACAGCAAACAAGACGCTGGAGCGTATTCTCGTGTCCAAAACTAGCTTCAGATTCTGCCACAGACTTTCTCAGACTGCAAGGAGAAGCACGACCTTCTGAGCGCGAAGCCGCCAGGTGCAGCTCACTTCCAGCACTGACGAGCAAGAGCCGCTCACCTGTGCAGCTCCAGCAGCCATTAGCCCACCTGTTTACAGTATTACACTCACGCTCAGCTTTAGACACCTAGTTCCGCCTCTCTTTCTGTCTCTGTCTCTCTCCTCTCTCTCTGAACCCTCTAGAAACTCTCCCTATGTGCGAATGACAGGAGAGTTGAACTTTAGCTCCGCCTCTTTTCTCTTTAGCGTTTTTCTACTCCCTTTTAAAGAGCCCATATTCTTTACCCCCTGATGGTACTAGTGGCAGTTTGGTTTGAGAGGTGAGCGGCACTACTCATCGTTTTCTTAGTGGGAGGGGAGGTTAGGTATGAATTCTTTCAGTGTGTGGGGACAGTACCTTGCTCACGGGTACCTCAGTGGTGCCGCTAGCAGTCCTGGATTGCACTTAATTGCATGATCTTCGATGATCTTTGCTCCTATTGGCTACCTGGTATTGTCTCTAAAGTAAAAGCCAGCCTCAAACGCTCCAACAATGTAAATGGGCAGGACTAAACTGTTGGGGCAGGTATAAACAAAACAATGTTTTTTGTGATGTCACAAAAAAACATTGTTTTGTATATACCTGCCCCAACAACGCCCCAACACCTGCATTTACCTACAATGCAAAGTGAAATTACAATTTACCCTGAGTTTAACCTACCTTGGTACGGATCTCTACTAGGATGAGCCTAGCTAGCCTGATGCCAGAAACGTACTTATGTGGCCTAGGTGTTGCCAGGCCATCGTCATTTAAGATTTGGAACTCATTATGACATCAATTTTACTTTAATATGCTATACTATTCTAACTTGTATAAATGTTGCTGTAGTAGCCTTCCAAATTAAATCTAGGTTGTAGGCTATTACAGTAATTCTTAACACATTTTATAGTAGTTTGAGCAAAATTTTTTTTTTATTAAAAGTAAAAATTCTCATCGGAGATAACAAGAATTATTCAAGTCCCAAACTGTTTGTTTCAAGCAATGAATTTTCAAGTTTTAAAAAAAAAACACTCTCACAAATCTCATCCTACCTGTCAAAGGCACTTCCTGTTTGTTACTTAGCTTAAGGTAAGGATTTCAGAATAAAAGTTCCCACAAAACAAGCACATCAAAATAAAAGTATATACAAAAATAATGGTTCCGGCACACAAGATTCTAATTGTTTTTGAGTGATCGGATTATATGTTCCAAGCGCTGCCGTTGTCTCCAAAAGGATGATTACGTACACATTTTATGTAATCTTGCAGTAAATCTTATTTTGAACCAGGTCTTTCAAGGGTTCTTTGAGTGCTTGATTGGCACTGACAAAGTCAATCTTATCTCTGCCATCTCTACCTCTACAACAGATCAAATGTTTTACTGCAGCATCACAGACTTCAGATCCGTTCCGACACTCTGGAATGCAAGTGCTCACGTGATGCATCTTATAGGGTTTGAAAGTGTATATTTTTCTTTTTGTGTCCCGCTAATTCATCTATGTGACACAGTATTAGTGTTGACACATTTTTTAACTGAAATAAAAAAGTTTTTATTTCAGGATCATTTACAGAGCTCTGCTGAAAGGGCTTTGGTCCATAAAGTTCTAGTATTTTAATCCATCTCTCAAACCATGAGAGGCAACATGTGCAGGGTTAAGTTAAAGGTCACTGATGTGCTGTCAGAGCAAAATACAGAATCGCGTTTCAATGTACAATTCTGCTTTCAGTTGGTGGCCTGGTGGTTAGAGCATTCGCCCTGCAATCAGGAAATCGTGGGTTCAATTCCCAAAACTGCTAGTGGCACCACTGACGTACCCTGAGCAAGGAACAGTCCCCACACAGCTGCTTCACTTGGTGAATGGGTTAATCGAAGAGGAAGTATTTCGTGCTGTTTACACTGTGTGCTGTGGTGTGTTCACGTATGACAGAATGGTCACTTTCACTTATCCGCCAATACAGAACAGCAATACAAAACAGCAGCTTATTCCAATCTAATTCCAATCCAGGTGACTCAAACACGGTCCATAGCCTTGCATTTGTTTCCATGGATGCTTTTTGCACCATCGGTAAAGAGCACATCTTTTCTTCGGAAAATTACAAAGTGCATGTATGCCTGTGGCATTATTTGTGGTACTGAAGTGAACGCACCACAGCACACAGTGTGAACTGAATGTGAACACACCACAGCACACAGTGTGAAGGCAAAATTATTTCTCTATATTTAACCCATTCACCAAGTGGGCAGCCAGGAACACAGTGCCCGGGGGTACCTTGCTCAAGGGTACCTCAGTGGTGCCACTAGCAGTCCTGGGTTTGAACTCCCAGAAGTTCCAAAATATTTGCTCATTTGTCAGAACGACTGTGGTAAGAAAAGCTAATGGTTCATATCATGGGCGGCAGAATCATTATAGCCCCCACACACTTTTCAAAATGATTAATCCCCCCCCCCCCCATCATTTTAAACCTTTAAAAAACAAGCCACAGATACAACAGGCATTCATTAGCACAGCATTATCAAGTGACTCTCACAGTTACCTTAAGTGGAAATTTCTCTTTGTTATAAAATGCAGTTTGTTTCAAGGTGGAAGTGGAAAAAACAGGAGATGAAGCAGCCCAGATAAGCGCCGATGATCATTCTGTAGTCATCAAGGTTTTGGGTGATTGTCTTCGAGTGCTCATTCAATCGTGGGCCACACCACCAAGAGGAGAACATGCAAACTCCACACAAACAAGACCAGGAACCTGCTGAAACATTACCTGGATATCTATTGTTAATGCAACTGGTCAAAATTTGATAAACAAAAATAAGAGACTGTTAGTCTGGGCCATGAATCAGCTCACATTTTCATGAAGCACAGTCAAAACAACTAAAACTCTGCCTTTCCTTTGATGATAAACTGCACTTTACCATCCTGTTGATTGAGCACTTTCTATGTTACAAACTCAATATACTCATTGCTTCTAATTTTTTATATTCCTTGTAGAACTTCATAATTGTTTTGAATTTCGTTAGTAAGTACTGTATTATTTGTTTGCCAACATAACCACACCTGAACTTCAGTTGGTGGTTATGACTATACTCTTATGTTGTAGAGCTCTCCAAGAATGGTGAACTATGTTCACAATACATCCATTGAGTTCACTAATTCACTGTCTAATGTAAAAAATCAGAAAAAGATCCACCTACTGGGACACTGGCAGTGTGTTGTGGTGAGAGTGTGTTGGAGGTGCATTATAGAACTGGAGAGTTTAAGGTGTGTAATACGTTTTGAATGTTATGTTGTAAGAGTCATATTTTAATGTGAATGTTTTGGAGGTTGGTTGTAGTGGAAATCAGTTGGAGGTGTGTTTTAGGAGTTTGTTGTTGTGGGGGGGGGGTGTTGGAGGTGTGTTATGAGAGTATGTTGGAGGTGTGTGGTAGTGAGAGTGTATTGGAAATGTGTTGTAGTGAGAGTGTGTTGGAAGTGTGATATAAAGGGAGTGTGTTGCAGTGGGAGTGTGTTGCAGTGGTGTGTGTTGCAGTGGTGGTGTGTGTTGCAGTGGTGTGTGTTGCAGTGGGAGTGTGTTGCAGTGGTGTGTGTTGCAGTGGTGTGTGTTGTAGTGGTGTGTGTTGCAGTGGTGTGTGTTGCAGTGGGAGTGTGTTGCAGTGGTGTGTGTTGCAGTGGTGTGTGTTGCA
>JBBJLR010030732.1:0-12627 GCA_037577145.1 Brachypetersius gabonensis
CGCCTCCTGTTTTTCGAACACTATGAATTCGGACTCACTTCTCGCCTCGCGGACTGCTTTCACACTGTATAGTATGGTATTCGAACGCAGCCGATGTCTCATGCAAACAGCCGGTTCTGGAGGGAGTTCCGGCCTCTCATCGGACCAGCCTTCTTGACTCTCGTATACACAAACCCCGCGGCTCCTCAGTTTCTGCCAATTTACTTTTTAATTATTCTTTATTTATTTATTTGCCCAAAAACACCAATATAGCCCCCCTCACACACAAACAGTAAACACATTTTTTGTTTCTTTTCCTGTGATTATTTTCGCTCTTCCTTCTAATGAACTCCAATTAACTCTAGTCAAATAAGCCAGATAGTAGGAACCTCCTGCCACATACACACACTCACACAGTAAACAGAATCAGAATAAATCAAAGTGATAACGACATGCATAAACACATAGTCTAACAAACAAACCCCAGACAGCTCCTAAATCATAGCAAGTTTATTTTTATTATTTCTATTTGTTGTTTTTTTATTTTGCTTGACAGTGAAATTAAGTCTTTCTTTGCCTTACAGATGTAGAAACATATCGCCTAACAAATAAACAAACAAACAAATAAATAAATTACAGTGCAATCTGTTGAGCAAATAGACATAATGTCGGCAGATGTTGTAAAGGCTGTTTTTACATTTATGTGATTATCCAGAGCAACATACATCAGTGCTTAAGTAGTCTACATCTGTTCTTCATTCCTGTAATTACCTGAAATGGCAGGCCTTGAGTACTGACAGAAACTCCCTAAAGGTTAATGTGTTAATTGTTGTGTTTATCATGGATAACACTTTTTTTTCAGAGATACAATTTGAGGTTATGATCCCCATCCCCTATACAGCTGGTGGCCTAGTGGTTAGTAGTTGGCCCTGTGTCATGGGTCTGAATCCCAGGACTGCTCGGGGCACCTCTAAGGTGCTGTCCCCACACGCTGCTCTCCGGATGCTGTGTTACTTGCTGCCTGTTGCTTCACTTGGTAAATGGATTAAATGTAGAAGAAGGATTTTGTGTTGTTCACACTGTGTGCTGTGGAGTGTTCATGTATAACAGAATGGTCAGTTTGCACTTTGTCTCCAACTGAAGGCTTGTTCTCAGAATGACCTTTAAGTGCTGAATATACTGTACTTCTGTTTACCGTGTTCTTCCAAACCTCACTTATTTTGTATAGGATTTGATGCTGATCTGCTGAATCAGTTGTGTCACAGCAGGGAGAACACAAACCTGATGTCCAGAGCTCGTACAGACTACTCTGAATTACTTTGTTTGCATCTTAGCGGCTGTATTATG
This sequence comes from Brachypetersius gabonensis, assembly GCA_037577145.1. Taxonomy (NCBI): domain Eukaryota; kingdom Metazoa; phylum Chordata; class Actinopteri; order Characiformes; family Alestidae; genus Brachypetersius; species Brachypetersius gabonensis. Next base: position 1,327 of record JBBJLR010030732.1, read on the forward strand.
CAGACATTGCATAAAGGAAAAGATGGACCCTGTCCAACTGTGAGAAAGCCAGCATGGCCTTCCCTCACATGGCTATAGGATCTTGTCTGAGACAGGATTTTGAGTTAGGCGTTCCCCAATAAAATGCTGACTGCAAAAAACATTCTCCAGCAAGACAGTAGACCTAAAGGATGTTTATTTTTATGTTCGCATCCTTTCAGCTTACTGGCATCAGAGATGTGCGTCCGTTCTGCCAGACCGGAGCCAGAGCTCCAAGTAGTCTGGACATGTGTGAGGTCACAAATCAGACATCAAAACTTACCGTCACAAAGCTTGGCTGAGCAGTCAACAAAACATAGAAGAGTGGCACATTTTGTCCCACGTCAGTGTATTTAAGTCTGAGTAATGGACTCAACAAACCAAGGAAAAGGAAACCATCCTCTGTATATAAACAGACAGAACCGGAATTTATGCAGTGTGTGATGTGCTTGATGTGACATTAATCTGCAGAATCTGGCAACTCCAGTTCAGTAATTTTTTCTAAAAAAAAAAGAAAAGGGGGGAGTCTTTATCAGTGGACATAGACATTTCTGTTCACTGACCCCATCTCCCCGCTTTATTCACAAATAAGAAAGGCATAGTCATTATGATATTCTTAATTCTAACTGCAGAACTCTACTCACGTATCATAATTTGCCAGGCCTACTTCAGTCAGATGTAGTAAACAGTGCATTATGTATTTGGAAAAGGTGGACAATGTATAGGTGTATTACATGTGATAGTGCTGCACAGGAGGGCTAAATGTAAATGAGATGTTATTCAGATGGGACCCAGCAGTTTTTGTAATGTATCTGACTCCACCTAGCAGAATGCTCTGTAGAACTGACTGACACAATATAAACACAACTAAGACAACATTAATAGTGATCTTCCCAATTAGCCACAGTGCTCATCTTAGCTTATTGTTCCTGGGCAGACTAGTAGACTAGTAGCCCTTTTGGGCTGTTGGACTACTGCAAAAATGTGGAAGAGTGGTGGTAATGATTAGTTAACTATTTATATGATGATTTAATCTTTTTTTTTTTTTAATCTGTAAGAAAAAGGGCCTGTTCTATACATCAAATTGTATTTGAGGATGTAGCAATTTTGATGTTACAAATGAGGTTTTTAATTGAACAAATACTATAATGGAACGTGCTGGCGACTGTCCAGGGTGTACCCCGCCTTTGCCCATTGCAGCTGGGTGGGTCCCCACCCCCCCCCCCCCCCCCCCCCGACCCTGAATGCAGGACTAAGGGGTAGATAATGGATGGATGGGATGGAATATAATGGAATGAATTTTAATTTCTCTAAAATGTTATAAAAAAATTTTATTTTCAGCAAAACAATTGTTACTCAGTTGCTAATGTAAACATAAATGAAAGCCATCTACTGTACATCTGCTGTCAGCTCTGAAGTGGCCCAGAAATAAGAAACACACAGCCAACCTGGAATCTAGACGGCAAGTGTGAGTATGGGGATCCATACATTTTGAATGTTGGTCATTTTAAAATACAATGCTGTTGGTAAGACTTGAGCCACTAATTTCTGCCTATTTTTCTTCCAAAGAGCTGTAATCTTGAGGAACAGTTTTCAAGGCTTACTGAAGGTTTGGGATCTCATTTTCAGTCCATTTCCGGAACCAGTTTCAGAGAAATGTTTATTGTTTGTTAAATCACACAGTGACCTACGTATGAATCATTCAAACATAATAAAGCGCATCTGACTTCAGTCCTGAACCAGTGAAGAAACAGGTGCAGATGATTCCAAATGATCAGGCAGTGATCAGTATACTGGTAGTGCTGAATACTGAGTGGTTTAAACTCTTGTATAGGTTCCTTGTATCTTTAGAGACTTCACATCCTGTTGCAGTAAACCATTTGTTCCTGTTTCTTAGTAACGAAAAGAGAAGATAGTTTGAAAGGCATAACATATAGAATATAAAAATGAGGCTCAAAACTATTGTGGTATGCTTTAACTGCAATGTAATTTTAACTATAGGCTGCTAGGTTAACATCATATGCAACATCAGTTGAAGTAAATAGTAAATCCACAAGTGAATCAATGTGGAATTGTATTGTTATAGTCCAAATTTAGTAGCACAGTTAAAGATGGTTTCAGGGTTGAATTGGTTCTGGATGTCCACTCTGTACACCAGTGTGTATGATTTGGGATGCAGGACTGAACCGAAAAGAGAAATAAAACATCAAGAAAAATGCAGGATTAGAAGTAATTTATGAAAAAACTTCTACTGAAAACACATCATTAGTCCGGTAAAGATACCTGCATGCATAATCTGGACTTTGAATGAAGATCGGCATAGAAATGACCCATTTAGGCAGATATACAAGCTACATTTACACTCAAAGGAGAACGAGAAATATTACATATAGATTCTGAGCATTTGGGACATAATGGTTGTACGTTTTTTGTATATGTTTTAATGATATTAAAAAGATACACATTTACAGCAGGTTCTGTGGCCTATGCACTTTATTAGCAATATTTATTCTAAACTTCACAATCGGCATAGCAATCATGGGTGAACACAATATCTTTTTGTGTTTTTTGAGGTTACAGAGCGCTACCCTTTGAGCATGGGTAAAGAGGGAGGGCCAGGAAAAGGGGGAGGAGATGTCCCAGTATAAAAGGTCCCTCAGCCCTTGTTCATCAGCCGTGTAACAAATGCATTAGAACTATAGCTCTGGTCCACAAGGTCTAGAAGGTCAGTGTCAGTGATACTCATGTATAACGGTGGCTATACACAAGCCAAAATGGGTTTGGCAGCCAAGAACCTGCGCAGATCAAAGGAGAAGAGCTGCAGCTACTACATGAGAGTAGTCTTATTCTTCTCCTCACTGATCCAGTCTCTCATCATTGTCAGCCTGGTGCTCCTTCTTGTTTATGGAGGGTCACAGCAGACAGTGGAGGAGAAGAGAATCAAGGAGCTGGAGCAAAGATATGGCAATCTCTCTCTGGAGAATATTGCCCTCAAGGCGAAGGAGAAGAACCTAACCAATCAGCTAAACATCACTCTAACGGCAAAGAAGCTCAGTGACAAAGACCTGACCAACTTACGCAGGCTGGCAAACACTTCAACCCTTACCATCAATACCCTGAGAACAAAACTGGTAAGAGCTATCAGTCATCGCTTCTCTATAATAACCAGTGAACAAGAGGAAATGTCACATGTATGGAATTGCTGTTTATGCCTTAGTTCTAATGCACTTCACAGCCTGACAGGTTGAACATTAAGGTCCACAGTCACCCAATCAATTAGCATTTTATACTGATTAAAAAAATACAAAAACAAACACGGACCACATGTTTTAAAAGTTTTCACTATTAATTTTTCTACATTATGAATTTAGCAAATTGACAGAATTTTGCATTAAAATGTGCCCATGTGTGTTTCTGTCAGATGTATACTTTCATTACAAAATTGACAACTGAGGCACCCAAACAGTGGCCTGTTTTTTAAATGTAATATTTTACTGTAACAAGTAATGGCAATAAGAAGAAGAAGAACTTTTTTCCTATGTCTTGGCAAGAAATTATTTCGTAAATAATTATTTCTCTTTAAAGGCTATATTTCTTAATATCTTCAAAAGTAACTTGCAGTTACTGTTATAAGAAGCAGTGTTCAAACAAGATGCATGGTCAACCGCGGAATATTAGTATTCACGGTAAAAAACCAGTACAATCTTTTGGCTTTTTTTCCTGTACACAAACAGATGTTACTCCTATTTTAAAAATATTTTCTTAATAGAAAAACAATATTGATATTACACTTTACTCCTAGACTGTTCTGGTTGCCCACTCAAATTATATTTCAAGTGCTTTGATTTATGCAAAATATAAGAGCTGATTGTTGATAGTGGCATGTTTTATCCATTCTGCAGATTCAGTGTGAGCTGGATAAAAAACCCGGTCCTCGTATCCCTTGCGTCCCACCAGGTAAACTTCTAAGGTTCTTCATAAAAACAAGGAGATTGCACGCACTGGAATGTGCACAAAGAATGATGGACTTATGCTTTCATAATATTTCTTTTTCCTCCTATAAGGAAGTGACAGGTATTTGGAACATCGCCTTCGGCAAGCTGAAGAACTGCAAAAGTTACTGAGGGCCAACTTCACCGAGCAGATGCGTTTCATGAAATTTGAGTTAGATAATGCCCAAAAGGACCGGATCAAGTACCAGCTGGAGGGGATTGAACTGCGGCGGGACAAAGCCTTCCTGGAGGAGCGTCTGGAGAAGTATGAGCAGACGTGTAAGCGTGATTTCATTCAATCCCTAGAGGGAATTCCCAACGTCACCAAGGAATTTCTCAAAAGAGTTGATGACTTGTTCTCAAAGCACATTTCTTTCCAGCTAACGTGCGATAAACAAAGCATTCAACTTGAGAACATCCGTGCAAACTGCAGCAGCCTTTCGACAGAGGTGGAGAACAAGCTGCAGGCGTATCTGGACAAAGTCGGCAGTCAGGTCACAAAGACTGTCGGGCTAAACGTCCGGTGTATGACAGAAAACAAGCGTCTGAAAGAAGACACGACCTGGTGCTACCAAAACCGCACTGACATCATCCAGGAGAACAAGAGGGTTCTCAAGCAAACCCAGCAAAACTATGACAAAGAGGTCGAGCGGCTCCTGCTGGACGTGACCAAACAAACTGGAAACAAGAAACTCCTAGAAAATCTACTGTCTGTCAAAGACATAGAAATCGGAATGCTCACTGACAGTGTAAAAGACCTCAATGCATCACTGATCATTTGTAAGGTGGGGAAAAATGTTAATTTGTCTTATATGGGTATAATTCAGATTTTGTTTTAAGTGAAAGGGCAGTATCATATTATCTCCTTCATATCAAAATCTCATTGTTCTTGACAGTCTGTGTGAGAAGTTAACCAAGAGAAGTGTTTAAAAATCACTTAGTTAACCATCAATTTAAAAATTCTGATGTCTGCTTGTATTTTTATTTTTTTTCGCAAGCTTTCATTTTCATTTCAAGTTAAAAAAAATTCTCATTTGCAGTTTGGACAACTTCCCAGTGGAGCATCCAACCCATTCCTTTCTTCATTTGGGCAAAGTAAGTTTGGCCCAAGCAAACCAGGCCAGAGTACATTCTTTGATGGTAGATCAGGACAAAGCACATTAGGAGCAGGGAGCCCTGGAATGGGGTCTATGGGCTCAACGTTTGGGACAGGGCTTGGGCTTGGTGCCCAGGGAACATCTCTGTTTGGCAGAATGTCTGGGAGTTCAGCAGGATCAAGTGGATTGGGGTTAGGCAGTGCAGGAATAGGTATGCAAAAAACTGATTCAGCTAGTGCATTGACTCAAGGTTTTAGTGGAACAGGCCTCGGTTTAACAGGACTTGGTCAGCAAGGTGCAGGTTGGCCAAGCATTGGTTCCACAGGGGCAGGAGTAACTGGACTTGGTAGTACAGGATCTGGCACAGCAGGATTGGGTTCAAGCTTTGGATCAAGTGGAATAGGTTCAGGTAAGACAGGTTTGGGCAGTACAGGATTTGGCAGTACAGGGTCAAGTGGAGCAGGGTTTAGTGGTGCAGTATCCAGTGGATCAGCCTTAACCAGAACTGGGATAGGAGGAACAGGTTTAGGTTCAACTAGCTCTGTCCCTGCTGGAGCATCCCCATTTGGAGGAGGAAGAACAACAGGTGGAAGTGATGTGCTGACAGGTAAGAAGAAACTGATTCAGTCTTTACATGAATGTGGGCTTTGAGCTTTAGAAAATATATTTCAATCATGATTCTACTTTTACTTATGCACTTTTTTTCACAGCACAAATTAACCAGCACTTGAAAGAGCTTCATCAGTATACAAAAACAGACTGAAGGAATGACCAGAGACCAGACCAAAGACCGAACATGGAATATATGTATAGTAGGGATGTAAATAATGACTGTAATCAAGCAAATTGAAATACATTACATACATATCTTTTTGCATTTTTGAACCAATATAATATAATGAGCACTTTAAGCTAATATCAACCTGTAATATACAATCTTCCAAACATATGATTTAAAGTTTGGTCAGTTACACCAAATATGATGTTTTTGCACATGTATCATGGAAATTTTTTTTTGCATTTATGTGATTGTGTATGTATGTTACTACTAATAATAAAATAACCAAATGAAATGTTTCTCAGTGTCATGGAGTACCTCTTGGCCATTAAATATATTTACTAAAGGAGACATGGGAACCAAGAACTTATATACATCAGTGCTATATTGCAATAAATGGTGTTTGGTTCTTGACACATTTTAAGGGTTTATGCTTAATACAAATTGATGGTCCGCCCCTGTAGCAAGTTCAAAATTGTTTCTGTCTGCCAACCTCTTCAGGGTTCAGAAGGGAAAGGATGAAGGACATGAGGGTGTTTATAAAGGAAAACAATGACTCATTCATGCCCTGAGAGGCAGATGCATGCCACCAGTATAATTAATAAACAAGGTGTGGGAGAGCAGAGGTTGTTATCAATCCTCTTTCGAACAAGGACCACCTTTCTTATAGGCCCTAAAATAACTCTGGCCAAGCAAGAGCTATTGTCATTGTTTTGCGTCAGTGGGAAGTGTTATTTAAAACAAACCCCTCTCCAACCAAAGCAATCCACTTAGAGCCAAGGGTGAGCTATCATTCAGACACGTTGCCAGGAAGATTATATAAGATTAGATAAGATGGTTGAAGATGTTCACGCAGAGACTTTTGTTCTAATAAATTTACTCCAGCAACAATGAAGTAGTCAAACAGTGAAAGAAAAAGGAACACCCTCACATTTGACTTGGTCCATTCAGGATATACCCTCTGAGAAGACGCATTGTCTTCATGAAAAGGAAGAAGGCCCTTGTCACATGTCTAGAGAGACAGATTGGCACTAATAACATTTGTGCACATATGCAGAATGTAAAACAATTAAGATTTCCCATACAGACTTACTTCCTGACACAAGGAATGCCAAAAACATAGAAATGAAAAAAAAACATTGGAATGAAAAAAATTAAAAGCTTAAGCAGAGCAGAAACTAGGCGCCAATTAGTAAATAGTAAATTGCATCACAAAATGGAACCCACTGTTCTGCTTAAAGGAAATCCGTTGTTTGGCACAAGTGACTTCCCCTTAAGGCTGTTCCTTTAGTGACTCCTCCTTGCTGTGTGAGGAGCGCTCACGTTAGCAGTTCTGACATCTCAACAACGTATGCGTAATTTCTTGACAGCTATGTTTCTCACTATTGTCATAAATAAGCTTCTATTGTTTTCTCATTATACATGTTTCAGAATAAATGATGTACAGATGTGAGTACTTTCATCATTTATTTAAACGTTTCTCTGTTTTTATATATAATCTTAACAACCCACTGCTGAAAGCTTATCTTACCTTTGTAGCTTATCTATAAGGGGCTGCACTGCACCATCCTAGTCAAGTGAGACTAAGTTATGAAAGAGCTACAGTTTGTACAGTTTTTCTCAAAGATTAGCAGGAATTTATTGCATGAACTAAAAACAAACTTCTAAACGTAGTTGGACCTTCAGGAACATTCAGCTGAAAACATTCCACATATATTCTCTCCACCCTTGAAGAAGAAAGGATTGGTACTTTTTGTTACTACCTCCTTCCGACTCTAATTGGTTATGAAACTCAGACCCCCTGCTATCTCCCTGGTGGATAAAGTTTTCTCTCCACCAAAAACTAATTGCATTTCCTATTTTCTTGGCCTCTTAGGAACCTGTGGTAAAGACATTAGAGGCCAAAACAGTTCTTTTGTTTAGTTCTATAAATAAAGGGGGAAGTGTATTGCCACACAAAGGTTCCAGTCTTTATTTCCAGTTCCAGTCTTCCCTTTATTTACCTTTTGACATGTGGATTATGTAATAACTGAATGGGTCAGAATTTTGTAAAAAACACAGTTAAAAAGACAAAAAGAATGACTGTAAAAATACAGTAAAAGAATAAATGTAAAAGTACAGAACAACAACAATTATTTTAACATGTAATATGTATGTATAGCTATATATTACTCTGATATTGGATAAACTGTGATAGAACTAAAAAGGACTATTTCCACTCATCTGCACATATTCTCCTGGTTTAGTGTCTCTTTTTTAATTACATGTTGTGATTACAGAAGATGAACAATGTCATTTTAACCATTTTATCCCAGCAAATCATGTAACCATTTGTTGTTAAGCTTTGTTCCTGACTTGAACATGAAGAGATTAGATAAACAACAATAAAACCAAACACAAACAGCACAAAAGAAAATCATGATTTGGAATAAATATTTAAAATCAGGAAAAGTCTTTATAAATAAATATTTAAGATAGGGAAAGATATTGGAAGTCTACAAAACACTGCATGGCCTCTCAGTGACTGTTTCATGCTGATGGCAGGAACTGGGTGGGAAAGTACACCGGGTTGCAAACATCCATTATGTGGTGTGTTAACATTGCACACAAGTGTTTCAGCTGTGTAATAAAAGTTATAAAATGTGATAATCAGTATATAAAAATAAAATCAGTTAATTGTCATTTCTTGTGGAGTACTGGCAATTTATTAAAAAAAAATTCTTTTTTTGCACCTGCCAACAGCCTCCTGAAAGCAAATCCATAAGTGTGAAAGTTCATATATGGTTAAAGTAAAATAAAAAATAATATAAAAATCTGAATCAACACATATTTTCTCTGATTTGTTTGAATGATCGGATTTTATTCACAGACATTTCATTTTGTTACCTTCAGCCCACCTTTGTTTCTACACAGTTTCTCCTACTCTAAATGGATTTCCTAAAAAAATAAAAAATTTAATCCACGCCATTTTTAGGGTATCCTCTGTAGGCTACTACAGAGGATACCCTAAAAATGGCGTGGATTAAATTTTTTATTTTTTTAGGAAATCCATTTAGAGTAGGAGTTACTAAACAAGAAAACCAGCAGAGTCCTTAAAAATAATATAAACACCTTGCCCTGGACATAAGTGAAGAACTCCCCTGCAGACAGTAACTTGAGGTTGAGAAAGGGATTCACAGAAATGACCCAAAATCACAGCTATAAAGTTCTTGTCACTTTAAACAAATTTGAGAAATATCCAGTAAATAACAAAGCACCTGTTTTTGCTTAGTTGCCATGGAGTATTGTGTGTATACTGATTATTGAGTCTTGGAGTGAAAATAATGTACAGACACTGGAAGCTTCCAAAACCCCATCAAGGAAACAGATCCCCTAGATTTTCCAGTTCTGTACATGGACAGCTGAAGGAATTGCACTCCTCTGCTGTGTTTAAGTGCAACTGGCTTTACATGTGTCTTAAAAGTAATGGCTTATTATGACAATACTTATTTTTAAATTCCAATAAATATTTGCTGTTTTGATTTTAATCCCATTTGATCTGAAATAAAAGCATCAAACAGTGATGCACCAAAAACAGACAATCACAGTGATAAGCTCACATGTATTCTCTACTTGGTACTGTATATCAAAATTAAGAGGTGCAAGGGAATCTTTTTACCACTTGGGAGTATCGAGGTTTTTCATTCATTAAAAGTGTTGTTTTTGGCGGCCTGTTTAAATTTTAGTTTTAGTCTAGTCTTTGCGTCAAGCTGTCATTTTAGTCTTTATTAGTCTTAGTCACATCCAAACTCTTTTTAGTCTAGTCAAGTTTCAGTCGACTAAAAGTCTGAGCATTTTAGTCTTATTTTAGTCAGAATCATCCAAAACTATTTTAGTCTAGTTTTAGTCAAAGTTGTGTTTTAGTCTCCTTTTTTAGTGATGCAATTCTATTTAACCCAGTCAATATAGTATAAGTGCAGAGTAGAACAGACCAATTCTAAACTTTCTTTTAGTCAAACCTATTACAACATTCCAAACAAGGTTCTCTTATTATTTTATGGTTACCTTACAGACTCAAGAACGCTGACCATCCATTCCAGACACGGAGACACTTTATGAATTTATTACATTTATTTTGCCAACCAACCATGTTAGAACTTAGAAGTACATACAAATACATTTCAATTAAATAAATAAATAAAATAACCTCATATCACTAAAAAGTGTGAATAAAATAAAAATGTGTTTATTGCCATAAAACCCATATTCGTAAAACTGCTAAAAGTCTTCACCTTCAGTGTGCCAGTCTGAATATTTTTTATTCCTGAACAAATATATTCTACACCACCAAATCATAACAATTTAGGATCAGCTTTTATTGCATGGATAAGGAAAAGGCTGCTTATGAAAATGCTCTGTGTGTGTGAGAGAGAGAGACTTGTGTGTGTCATTTCTTATGAGGGGCCGTTTAGGAAATACTTTAGACTTTTGTTACAAACACATTTGAAACACACACATTCACATATGAAACTGTCGCCCATGCATCCATTCTACTGAAAACACACACACATATATTAAACACTCATACAGATACAGGTGAAACTGACTGTGCACGTATGAAATGCATGTGTAACAATAAATTCATTTAGCATAGTGAGGCTTTTCACATGTTGGTGTGCGTGAAAACATTTCAGTATATCCGGAAGGCGTCTCAAATCCACGTCACTAGGCTTGAAGGACAAGGCGGGCTGAGCCCCCAGGGTTGTAGGAAGGAATTAACGTGTATAGAGGGCTAAAAACTTTTCACCAAACCTTTCCTTTCACTGGTCAGCATGCTTACTGCAAAAATTGATACATTTCTCCTGTCACTAAAGTGTTCATTTGCTTAACAGCACATCCACACATTTAAATACTTGATTTTACATTGTATGACCACACAGAAAGCATTAACTGCAATGTTTAAAACACACAACCTCTGAATTGTAACAGATTTCAATTGCATCTTTGGAAAAAGGAACCATTTAGCAGCCTTTCCACATGGACAAAAGTATATGGACAACCCTGATTGAGTTTGTGTTTAAACCACACCTAAACACTGGCAGCACAATGAATCATACTCAACAGTTTGAGGAGGGCTCTTGCCTGTTTTAGCATGTCCCTGGCCCTGTACACAAACCAGGTTCATGAACACATGGTTTAAGGAGTCTGGTGTGGAGGAAGTCCAGTGGTCTGCACAGAGCTCAGACTGTCACAGGGGCTGAGGGAAAGGACACAGGTCACATGGTTTTTCAGAAACGCTTTCTTTATTTACAAACTACAGTCAAAATCTTGAAACAAACAAATGCCGAGTTAAGTGATCTGGTCATACATGAACACACCACTGCACACAGTGTGAACAGCACGAAATTCTTCCTCTGCATTTAACCCATTCACCAAG
>JBBJLR010030743.1:0-12626 GCA_037577145.1 Brachypetersius gabonensis
AGAGAGAGAGAGAGAGAGAGAGAGAGAGAGAGAGAGAGAGAGAGAGAGAGAGAGAGAGAGAGAGAGACAGAGACAGAAACAGAGAGAGAGACAGAGACAGAAACAGAGAGAGAGAAAGGGAGAGAGATTTTCCTGGCACAGGACAAAGTCTGTTCTAGAGAGTCTTGGTGAGCGCGGTGACTAAGTCCAGCAAGCCCACAGCGTTATGACATTTTCCTGCTTTAATCTCAGATTAATTAGTAGAGGCGAGTGTGTGGGCTGCTGGGGTCAGCCAGAGAGATTTAGACCATTTAGCCCTTCAGCCCTCCAGGGAGCCACCAACACCACGGACTGCAGCTCAAAGAGACAAAGAGACACGGTTACAATTATACTGCAGGGGCTGTCACTGAATAGGTGTGTGTGTTTGTGAGGAAAAAGACATGTGAGACCGAGAATTTGAGTAAGCAAGAATGCATGAGTGAATGACTGCGTATGCAATTCCTGTCTTCATAATTAACCCATACGTATCAAAGTTGACAGGGACATTGTGTGGAAGGTGGTTTTGCCCGTACCTTCATTTTTGAAAAACTAGTGAACAGTGGTACACTGGACTGCAATTTGCTTTTTACTAAGTAAATGGGAAGGGAGAAAAAACCTGGTCAGGGGTCTTATAACTAGTAGTTGAAGGTTAGTGACTAGGCACCATAATATATACAGAATTCCTCGTATCAGATTTTTTACATTCCATACCTGTAACTAAACTGCAGTGCATTTCTACCAAAAAATGTGAAGCATACAGCACTCCAGCATTGTTTATTTCTGACATGCACAGGTGAAAACAGGGTCGGCTTGTATGGAGGTGCTACAGAGGAGACAAACAGATCAAAGAATCAAAGAGAAAAATGGCTGGATACTACCACACTTTACTGTCCTTCAGGCTCAATGTGAACACATTTTTTTACCCAGAAAAGTTAAGAGCCTGCTGTCTCTGTAGCTTTCACAGATTTTTGTGGTTGGTCATTTTTGAGGCTGTCGTACCGACAGCGAGTCGATATCACAATGCTTGCTCAGAGACTCCCTCTGCCCTACACGTTGTAAAAAGTCACTTGACCACAAAAATCGAATCTTTAAACAATCAATACTTGGTCCCTGGTCATCTGACTGATAAGCTGTGTACAAGTGCAAAGTTAACATAATGGATAATGGATAATAATGGATTTCGGGGGTGGGTTTGGGAAAATTCAGCCATAGGCCCAGATCACATTTATAATTTTCAGGGAGAAAATGAAGATTTCCAGGGTACGTTCGCACCTGTTTTCATATTGTCATATTTTGTTGAGCGCCAGAGACAGCAGGTGTAGCTTGTACCTGCAGGAGCATTCCAGAGCATTCTCAAAAAGAAGCATACTCACACATGCACACAGCCATTGCTCATCTGCTGCCATTTAGCCTGTCAATCAAGACCACAGTTCACAATTGCAGCCGGACTGGCCTGTTTTGGATTTGGCAAGGTATCACCCATGATTACAAAACGCTGAATACACAAAGCAGATACACAAGCGAAGTTACAGAGAATTTGACAAGAATGTGGTTCAAACTGGCTGCTGCCGTTTCCTATAAATTTATAGATGAAATAGACCGCGACTGTTTCAGTCTTTGTCTGACAGTGAAGGGGTATTCTAAAATTTTTTATGTGATCTGGATCCACCACTCCTGTGAAATAAAGATGATAACCAACCCAGTGGTAACATTGTCCTGTACTAGAACGTTGACTAGAAACACTTACAATAGGATCCAGTGAACGAAAGGAAGTTACATTTCAGCCTTTTAAATTTAGATCCTTTTTTTTTTTTTCCCCCCGAAAAAATAAATTTAGATCCTAATTCCTGTGGATTCATTCTATTATGTGTTCTTGGTTCACCTTCGAATTTCAGTGGGTGCGAAAGATGCCTCCAACCATAACACCAACATTTGCTGTGGCCAAAAAAGATGGTCTTGGTCTGGATCAAACTGAATCATGGTTTGGTTCATTTGCAATGAGAAAACACTTTTTTGGATTGTTTAGGCCTTCAGACCTATTGTAGGAAGTTGAGGCAGGCTACTGAAGAGAAAGAACTCGGAGAGAAGTAAAAATGAGCCACAGTAGCATGAATAAACGCATATTACATTTCTGGTTTTTAAATGCTACTTTTACTTAAGTGTGAAGTATTGTTTTATTAAAATAACAATCATTTTACTTCAGTTTTGGCTTCACCACCCACCTCTGCTAGACTACACTAATGTGCTCTGTGGTGAAGCAACCTGTTAGCTGCATTTCAATCTCTTTAGCTAAGCCAAGTGCAGTGGCCACAGGCCGTAGAGCTGCTGCTGTGTGAGCCCTGGACAGATAGGAGGAGTCTGTGGCTATTCTTGGTTCCCTGTCTCTGGGAAAAGGGCTGGTTGACATTTTCAGCATTTTGTGGTGCGATTGGTGACAGAATGCGAAGAGACATACACGAGTCAAATGGTTAACATGCAGGGCGCAACTCTCACGAAGAATTATGATTCATAGTCACCTGATATAGGACAAAAACAATCTATGCAGTGATAATAACAGTTTGCAGAACATATCAGCATTCCACAGCAAGTCTTTACCACACCATGTGACATCAGGGAACATGAACTGCCTTTGTTACAGTTTTCCCTCTCCACCCCTATCATTTTCATATGTGACAGGAACTATATTTATAATAGTCTGGAATCGCTTGACATTTGAATCTTTTTATTTATTTTATCTACAGTGACAGCAGAAATACACTTTTATTTGTAAACTTATTTCAATATGTTTTATAGTTAAGGCCAGCATTTGTAAAGCTAAAGTATTTTAGTATAAAATAAACTCAAGATATCTAAGTATTATCTGATTCACTGAGGATTTCTTTTGATGCTATATAGCTCTAGAATGTCATCTATCTCTCTCTCTCTCTCTCTTTCTCTCTCTGTCTCTTTTTCTCTCTCTCTGTTTGTCTTTCTCTCTCTCTCTCTCTCTCTCTCTCTCTCTCTTTGTCTCTTTTTCTCTCTCTCTGTTCTCTGATTGTCTTTCTCTCTCTCTGCCTCGCTGTCTCTCTCTCTGTCCCTCTGTCTCTCTCTCACTCTCTCTCTCTCTTTTGCTCTCTCTCTCTCTCTCCGTCTCTCTCTCCCTCTCAGTCTTTCTCTCTGTCTCCCTCTCTCTATGGGATCTGGGAAAACCCTTCACATGGTGGCATTTGACCTTTTGAGATTTTGATACCATCTGAAAGCCTATTTCAAGCTCTTTCAAATATGTTTTCATTATTTTCATACCTTGTCCCTATCAAATGTTATACTTGCCCAAAGTCAGCTGAAAAGTTGGGATTTAATTTTGAGAAATAAACACTTTAAAGACGAGGATTCTAAATTGAATCAGAGCAGTAAAGTAGCAGAAGATAACGAGAATAATGAATCACTTTACTTTAGTAAAACATTAATTAGGCAATGTACACATAAAAAAGGTCCCTTTGGCGCCAAAAATCACTGATAAATGAACAGAACATTCAATTCAGTATGTGTAAACACATTCAATGAGTTTAACTTATCGCCAAGTTTTTAACTTAGTTAGTTGTGAAGTATTTTAAGAGTAAATAACACAAAAGTCACACACAGAGAAGGATCATTTTAGCTCAGACAACACATATATTGATGAAACATATTTGATATATTTTGCTAACAATAACAATAATAATAATAATAACCTAAACAAAATGTAATATGTACAGTGATTATTATCAGGCATTTACTATACAATATATGTTTGTTAATTATATATGACATGTACTTGACATGCACATCAAGTAAAAACACATACAATACATTAAACATGTTATGTCTTATTTATGTACTATACACCAATTAGTTTATATTGATTGAACCACTATTTTCTATCCTTTTTTAAAATTTTACTTTTGGCATGGCGTACTTGAAATGACAGAAAATATAGCAAGTCTTGTTTGTCCTCTGCAACAAATTCCCTAATTTCATTGTAAAGGTTCTGTTGCATTTTAGTGTCAAGTTGATCAGGTACAGCATTTGGATCAAGACTATCCAAGTGTCATTTCCAGGTAACAACAACGAATCATCTGCAGCTCCTCTGGAAAGAAACATGTTGAACATGGCTGCCTGTTGTTATACTTGCAGACACAGATCCCCAACATTGCCATCACCCTGGTGTGGAGCTGGTAATGGTGGCAGAATCTCCCTGACGTCCTCCATGACAGGACTGTCATCATCTGAAATGCAGAATGATAAATATCAGACTTTGGTAAAGACGCTAAACTTCTACTGCTTAAACATGTCCAGTCCTAGATAGTCTAATCAATGACTTTCCTCTTTGTACTACAGCCTTGTTTTTTTCAGTGCTGCAAACATATAAAAGCTGTGTGAAGGTGGCACCCCATATGATGAAACTCTGCATAAATCATTAGTGTTTGATAGTGCATGCAAAATTACTGCTACCTCAAAGGCACACAAAACCTTCAAAATATTTTGTAGAACCTTAATGGCACTTCTACAAAATGCTAGTTGGTGTTGGATGACGATACATCCAGCAATGTTGTGTTGTAAAGTATATGGCTGGTGGGAATAGGCCCAAAACTTTATTCACCCTTTATATGAGGTGGTACTAATGCTAACTGTCTGATAAACAGGACACATCAAACAGGACACATCAAATAGTGGTTCCTTTAACTTAGTTGGCAGTCTAGGGCCCTAGCACCCCATTAGTATCAAGGACTGCTAATACAACCATTAATGCATCATTTGTGCAGACAAAATTAAAATCTGAGCACATTAGTTCTTGGCTGCCAACTTCATGTGTCTGGCCAAGTGTCTGCTAGCCACATCATCACCATGCAGCCTAATATGAGCCTCTAATTTCAGGCTAATTCCCCGTTTTAAACTCTCATAAAACCTGGAAACCTGAATGCATGCAACAAAATAACGTTTGTGGCTGCGCCTTACATTGAAATTTTCAACACACTTGTCATCGTTGTTTAACATGTTTAACATGCAAATGGTGACTAAGGCCATAAACAAAATCTTTCAGGAAACTTTCTCGTCTTGTATACCAGGGTTAGCTTCAGAGATATCCATAGCCTAATACATAGCCTTTAGTTTTAATTGTTAAGATTTCAGACTCTGACTGTTTTGATTGTAGGTTGATAGCCATGCAGTATAACAACTGAGGGGAAAAAAAAGATACCTTCATAGCATGACTCCTCTTGCTCGTGGGTATATTCCGCATCTACACGGTTGTCCTCACGATCGTCCTCATTTCTTGAGGTAAAATAGTCCAATATAACCTCGTTCAAGGCAGTAGCATCCCTTGGATTGAGGAGGTTAAGTCTATTCAGCTTGTTGAAGTCTATTCAGTCTATTCGCTCTCCTCCTGTCTAGCTGCGTCATCTTACGTTAATGTGACTTGCATCTGACTGACTGACTGACTTAAATTGCTTTTTTAACACATTAAACCAGCGATTTTTTACAAGATTTTTTCAGGGCTAACAGATGTTATAGAATAATAATTTAATGAAAACCAAATTTTGACAAAATATTGATTTTCAACCTATTATCCCTCTTTCCTGGAAAAATCAGACGGGTTTTCCCAGATCATATATATACCCCCACTAATTCACAGTTCAGAATTAGCAGCTTCAGTCATTCACTTAGAACCAAACTAATAATTGTAATTTTTTTTCGTGGTAATATATAATTTTCATGCATTTTTGTGCTTAATTATTAAGAAAAATATAATTTACTAATTTTGTAACATAAATATTTATGTAAGTTCAGCTACCTATACATGTGTTGGTACTGTGGACAGAAACACAAAGAAAGTACGTCTTGGGATGCTGAAATACCGGGAGGTTTGAAAGTAGCCACTCCAAGAGTGTTATTCATTTCTCCTTGTTGCTGATTGCCTGCTGTCCTGTGAAGCATCTCTGGCAGATGCAGTCCAGCATTCCTGCATCAGAATCGTTTCTCGCGTGGAGCGTCTCAAGTGTTTCTTTGTTCTTGTGTTATTTGTTATGTTCTGTATTTTCATTACTGCAATTTAAATTAATTTAATTACTGTATTTACCTGCTTATACCAAAAACACACGTGTGAATGAATGAGTACAGTCTATACGGGAGTAACATTGATATTTTACAATCTAGCACTGTGGGAGACAGCAGTTCAGCGTAAACTGTCCAGTATGGATATGGGTTTACCTTACCATTTTTTTAAAGAGTAATCTTATTAAGCTAAGTTTAAAATAAACAAAAGTGTTTTGAGGGCATATTTGGGGTATATATAGGGTTAACACTATAAAAATTGGCACTTGTAAGCATTTTTTTTACCACATGAAGTATACAAGTATTTTTGATCTCTCCTTAGTCGGGGGCTACTTTATGAGTGACTCCAAAGCCGTCCTGCAGGGCTGCACTGACCGCTGGACACTGCAGGACCGCTGGGCAATGCCACTGCTCTTCCAGATGACAGCCTGCGTGGATGTGAAAGTCATGACCCTCGGTGAGTGGACAGCATTCAGCTATAGGTCAACACGCTCACCCTACTATGACCTGGCCCTGCAGGGCGATGACAGTGCCCTCTATGCGTGGCTGCTGGGAGTGCGGCACCGCTTCCCTGTGCAGCTATCACTGGGCCATTGGTACCAGCTCTGCTTGCGTCGGGACGCTCTGCAAAACAGCTTTAGCCTGGAGGTTAGCGGTAGCCCATACACCCAGCAGCGCACTGTCATTGCTCAGGCAACCCCACCCACCGGGACCCTGCTGCTGGGCTGCGAGCCACAGGACGCCCCTCCAGGGGTTACTCTGGCCACCATAGAGCTGTACCTGTTTCGAGTTTGGGACAACGTGAGGCCGCATGAGGCCTGTGAGGATGGAACGGTCGTGAGCTGGGACTCTCGCATGTGGGGCATCACCCGACCTCAGGCCAGGGTCCAGGACAACACGCTGCACTGCGGTGAGTGTGGTCACTATGGAAACGGGCCTAGTGACAAGACAGTGGGCCAGGCCTATAATGGCAGAGTATAGTGTATACAGCAGTTTTAGTCTGGGTGGTTCACTTAAGCTGGGTATACACTGCGATTTTTACAGTCGCCTTATTCAGCTCCTACTCAAACTGTACAACTGAATTGCAAGTTCGTAGCTCACGATTCATGTTCTCACACTATACCGCCCATAGCCATAGTGCAATTGAGCAGCAATGTCCATCGAACTCTTTTCACGGTTGTTGCAGTCGTGATCATTTTGTGAGGCCACATCAAAAAGGCTCGGATGAGCTCACCAAAGTTCTACAGGTTGGGCCTCCATCACTTGTGCGCTGCCAGGCTGCTCCGTCTTTTTCACTTCCAGTTTTGTGTTTGCACATGCGCAATGTGAGGGGTTGCGTTAAATCGGCTCATGGCGCTGCTTCAACAGTGCAATACCCTCACGAGGGGCGACCAGGATTTCAAACGATTGCTGATCGGGAGCTGGTCGTGAGTGTTAATCACTTCTCGTTACCCCGTGTACACAACACGATACACGACACATGATTAAGGCGTAACTCAGGCCGAACCCCAAAATGGTCGGCGAGTGAAAAATCGTCTCAAAATGGGCCAATAATTGCAGTGTATGCCCAGCTTTAGTCTCTAGTGTACACATGTGTATGCATGTTCTCTCTTCCTCTCTCTCTCTTTCTCTCTCTCAATTTCCCTTTTTTGAATGCATGCTATTGGTTTTCTTTCACAACCACAGCAGGAGCTAATTCAGACTCACTGTAAACCACATGCGCCTCATCATTTCACCACTTCTGTGGCATTTTACATTGAACACTATGTGTTATTTGCATAGTATATCCAATGGATAATGCATGATGATTAGGCCCTTATTTATTTTCAAGCATTTCATCCAGTTCCTAGAATGGATGTATAGACTATTGTCAGTGGGGGTGCACAATTGGAAATGGCCAGGATCCATGTTCATACAAATCACATGATTGGTAATTCTTTTTAGGACTGTGCAGTGTGACATCATTTTTTCAGTTATTAAATATATTCTGTGATATTTATTCGTATTGATATTTGTTTGCCTCTATCTAACATATAATCTAACTTACTCAGTATAACCTTACTGTCCTGCTACAAACCATGAAAGCATGAAAACAATGCTATTGTCTTAGCAGCTTGTTGCTGTATAGTAAAAATGGCCAGAAATAACAATAGGCTTATGTAGTAAAAAAAAATCTGTAAAAAAAACCTGTAAACAAACCAGAACCACAGTCGGTCATTAAAAAAAATACATTATCGGGCACCCCCAACTGTGATAGTTGAGAGATCTGCTTTTGGTTCTTCATCTTTTTGCATGACTTTTCTGTAGGCATGCAGAATCATTTAGGTCTTGTGCGAGTCAAGCGCGAGATTAACCCATCATATAAAAGTGGTGAGTGTCATCTCAATGTCATCTCATTTTACTAATCATGTATGTTAATGTAGTGTTACATTTGTGTGTTTTCTTGCCGTAGGTACCCATCTCAGGGATACCTTTGTTGATTCTGCATTTTCTCTTACAGGGACAACTTCTTTGAATGCTCGGGATTTCCTCTCAACTGGAGGTAAATGTTTAGACTACTGTGAAAATGCTCTGTACAGTCAAACTCTAATGTTTCATAGTACATCACTAGAAAGTGAATCACACTTCTGTGTGCGTGCGTGTGTGTGCATCTTTCCTCTCTCAGCTCCATTTCTCTCTACATTGGCCCTGATCACTGCTACAATGAGTTCACCCCAACAGCAAAGTAAGTAAGCAAAAGCCACTTGTATTATGCTATTGGCAGGTTTGGCATGGTGTTTGTGTCCATGTTTTTTTGGGATGTGGATGTCCATCCAACCAATTATCTATTATAAAACATTAATGTTGTGACTTTTTCTAGCTAGCAAGACTAAGTGTTGTATCTGTTAACACATAATCCGTTGTGCTTTAAATTATCTAGCAAACACCGCCCCAACTACTACTCTTACTACAAGACCTAACCCTGCTACAGCTACATCTGTTCCTACTACCAGAACTGTCAACACCATTAATACTGTTACGACCCTAACTACCACCTCTAAAACTACCAGTCCTACCATCAAAACTGCCTCTGCTACTACTGAGTCAGCTACTACTGTTACCATGACTACCAGTAAGAACACCATGACTACAGGTCCTACTACGACATCTACCGTCACAACTACAGGTCTGCCTACTACTACCATAGCTACCGTAGCTACTAACACAAATACTACTGCTACACCCACTACTGCAGCTGCAGAAACCATCACTTCGATGAGTCCTATGTCTACTGTCAACAGCCCAACTATGCATCTTTCCACAAATGATACTATTAGTACAACTACATTTAATCCTACAGCCAAAGTTAGCACCACAAATACTACTGATTCAGCCATTACTGATGCCGTAGCAACCACCACATCTACTACTACTGCCATCACCACAACAACAAGTCTACCCACAACTAAGACTCTTGGTACTACTACGTTTACTCCTACAACTATAGGTACCATCACAAGTACCACTGATTCAGCCATCACTACAGCCATAACAACCACCACACCAGCTACCACTGACACCATCCCAACTACAAGTCTTTCTGCATCTGCTACTCTTAGTACTACTAATACAACCGTAGTCATCAACATAACTACCACTGATTCAGCCACTACTGCAGCCATAACAAGTAGCACAACTACAAATCAGCCCACAACTGCTACTACTATATTTACACCAACAACCATAATTACCACCACAAATACTATGGGTACATCCAATCTTGCAGGCATAGAAACCGCCATGTCCACGAGTCCTACTACTGTAAACACTAAAGCAACCACCACACCTACTATTACTGCCACCACCCCAGGGACAAGTCAACCCACAACTGCTACACGTAGTATTACATTTACTCCTACAACTATAGTTACCACCACAATAACTACTGATTCAGCCACCACCTTTAATACTACTGCCACCACCCCAACTACAAGTCTACCCATAACTGACACTTTTAGTACTACTACATTTACTCCTACAACCATTGTTACAACCACAAGTACTACTGATTCAGCCATTACTGATGCCATAGTAACCACCACACCTACTATTACTTTTAACACCCCAGGTACAAGTCTACCCACAGCTAAAACACTTAGTACTACTACATTTCCTCCTACAGCCTTAGTTAGCATCACAAGTAGCACAGATTCAGCCTCTACTACTGCTTTAGCAACCACCTCATCTGATACTACTCCCACCATCCCAACTACAAGTCTTTCTACAACTGCTACTCTTAGTACTACTAAAACAACCATAGGTAGCAACATAAGTACCATTGATTCAGCCAATACTGCTGCCGTACCAACCACCACATCTATTACTACAGAGCCAATCCCAAATACAAGTCTTTCTACGTCTGCTACTCTTAGTATTACTCCTACAACCATAGTTACCACCACAAGTACTACTGATTCAGCCAAAACTGGTGCCGTACTAATCACCACACCTACTACTTCTGCTACCACCCCAGGTACAAATCTACCTACAACTGCGGCCCTTAGCACTACTACATCTATTCCTACAACCATAGCTGCCACCACAAATACTACTAATTCAGCCTTTACTGATGCCATAGCAAGCACCACACACACTACTACTACCACCTTCCCAACTACAAGTCTTTCTACAACTGCTACGTTTAGTACTACTGATAAAATCATAGGTACCAACATAAGTACTACTGATTCGGTTAATACTGCTACTATAGTAACCACCACACCTACTATTACTATCACCACCCCAGGTACAAGTCTACCCACAACTGATAATCTTAGTACTATTACATTTATTCCTACAGCCATAGTTACCTCCACAAGTACCACTGATACAGCTGGTACTGCAGCCATAACAAGCAGCACAACTACAAGTCAGCCCACAACTGCTACTACTACATTTACACCAACTACTATAATTACCACCACAAATGCTACAGGGGCATCCACCATTGCAGCCGAAGTAGCCACCATATCTACAAGTCCTACTACTTTAAACACCACCCCGACAACAAGTCTTTCCACAACTGATATTCTTAGTAATACTACATTTAATGCTACAGCCATAGTTAGCACCACAAGTACGACTGACTCAGCCTGTACTACTGCTGTAGTAACAAACACACATACTATTACTTCCACACATACTATTTCTGCCACCACCACAACTTCAAGTGTACCCTCAACTAATATTTCTGGTACAAAGGCATTTACTCCCACTACCATAGTTGCCACCACAAGTACTACCCATTCAGCCGTTACTGATGCTGTAGCAACAACCAGACCTATTACTACTACCACCATTCCAACTACAAGTCTACCCACAACTGCTGGCCTTAGCACTGCTACATTTATTCCTACAACCATAGCTGACACCACAAGCACTACTGATTCAGCCACTACTGCTGCCATAGAAACCACCAACCCTACTATTTCTGTCTCCAGCCCAGGAACAAGTCTACCAACAACTGATAGTCTTTTTACTTCTACATTTTCTCCTACAGCTATAGTTGCCACCACAAGCACCCCTGATTCAGCCACTACTGCTGCCATAGTAACCACCACACATACTAGTACTTCCACACCTACTATTTCTGCCACCACCACAACTTCAAGTGTACACTCCACTGATAGCCGTAGTACGAAGGCATTTACTCCTACTACCATAATTGTCACCACAAGTACCACTGATTCAGCCATCAATAATACTCTAGCAACAACCACACCTACTACTACCAGCCCAGGTACAAATCTACCTACAACTGCTGCACTTAGCACTACTACATCTATTCCTACAACCATAGCTACCACCTCAAGTACTACTGATTCAGTCCCCAGTAATGCTGTAGCAACCACGACACCTATTACTACTTCCACCATCCCAACTACAAGTCTTTCTACAACTGCTACTCTTAGTAATACTAATACAATCATAGGTACCAACATAAGTACCACTGATTCAGCCAATTCTGCTACCATAGTAACCACAACACCTACTATTACTGCCACCACCCCAGATAGAAGTCTACCCACAACTGATAATCTTAGTACTGCTACATTTACTCCTACAGCCATAGTTACCTCCACAAGTACCACTGATTCAGCCACTACTGCAGCCATAATAAGCAGCATAACTACAAGTCAGCCCACAACTGCTACTACTACATTTACACCAACAACCATAATTACCATCACAAATGCTACAGGTGCATCCACTATTGCAACCATAGTAGCCACCACATCTACAAGTCCTTCTATTTTAAACTCCACCCCGGCTACAATTCTTTCCACAACTGATACTCTTCGTAATGCTACATTTAATCCTACAGCCATAGTTAGCACCACAGGTACCACTGACTCAGCCTCTACTACTGCTGTAGTAACCACCACACCTACTATTACTTCCACACCTACTATTTCTGCCACTACCACAACTTCAAGTGTACCCTCAACTGATATCCTTAGTACGAAGGCATTTACTCCTACTACCATAGTTGCCACCAC
>JBBJLR010030754.1:0-12626 GCA_037577145.1 Brachypetersius gabonensis
TTCAGCACCACCACTGGGTCCCTGAGCAAGACCCTTAACCCTAAGTTGCTCCAGGGAGACTGTCCCCTGTAGTTGGACAATGGAAGTCGCTTTGGATAAAAGCGTCTGATAAATGCCATAAAAAAATTAAAAAATTTAAAAAAAATTGTTGTGTAAACAAAATCATGGTGTAATGACTAACATGGCATGAAGGCTTTTTATACCCGTTGCCATGTGCCGACGGAATATTCAGTGTCACGCCATGTAAAATAATTAGTATGTCATGTACCACTAGGGCTGTAACGTGCCACTGTCCCGTGACACTACGGGACAGTCAGAGCTTTGTCACGAAACACTGTTTTACGTGCGTGCCACTGTCATGTAATAACGTAACAGAACAGGACACAAGAACACAGAATCATGTGTGTTTATAAACATGCACACTATATGGACAAAAGTATTGGGACGTGTTACCATTACACCAGCAGGGGCTTTAATGGCGCTGTATTCAAACGCATAGACTTTCATATGGAGTTGGTTCCCCTTTGCAGCTATAACAGCTTCCACTCTTCTTGAAAGGCTTTCCACAAGATTCTGGAGTTTCTGTAGGAATTTATGCCCATTCATTCTGTGGAGCATTTATGAGGTCAAGCACGGATGGACGAGAAGCCTGGCTCACAATCTTCGTTCCAGTTCATCCCAAAGATGTTGGATCTATCTACATTTTTGTGCCCCCTTGCTGTGAATAATTCATTCTGCCCTTTAGCTGTCCTTGTCATGAGGAGGTGTGGGCCTGGGGGGCAGTGGAGGGCTGTGGACTTGCCTGCCAGTTTAGAGGTCTGACGAGGTTCTGTTTCGTGGTACATTATGCACGTGTGGCCACAAGACATTAGTCCAACGTGCAACTCAAGTACTGTCTGATCTTTGTGTCGTGCAGCCTGACAAAGATTAGTCCACTCACTTAGATTAGGGTAAACTAAGCCTCTCTCCCTCACTCTCACTCAGCGGGCCGAGGAACAGAGCTGGCAGCAGCCATTAGAGCACACCAGCGTTTTCTCATCAATGTGCAGCCGTGTTTTTAAAAACAAATATACAGTATAAACAACAGTGAGAATGGCAAAGAGAAAGAGCTAAGAAGGAGTTGGCAAAACAAGTGCTGAGTGGAAAGGGTGGGTTCACATTGCCACTGATTCTGTTTCACGCCCTTTTGAAGAAAATGAGATTCGGGACTCTGTTTTGGCTGTTTCTGGGGTCCTCTTATGGGATGTCCACTCAGGGACCTGAAACAACAACAACAACAGAAGCGACTACAACAACGGAGGAAGACCAAGGAAGTGGTAAGAAAGTGTATTTAGTATTTCGTAATCCTTTAACAAACCGGATTCAGCTTTTAACCTCATCATGCAGCCCTTTGAGTGATGGACAGGGTGTGTTGGGGCAGGGAATAGTTAAAACTGTACAGCACTGTGTGGGAGAAGACAGCATTAAAGGACCAAAGGAGACCCATATGTGACTTTTGTCTTTATATAAATATTATCTCATTTATAAATATAACATTTATGTGGCTTCACAGTACCAAAACAGTCATTAGTTTTTAAATCTGCCATTGTTTCCAATTAAGTCTGCACTGTTTTCTGATTCCTGTCCATTCATGCTGAAGGTATGAGGAATATTTCAGTCTTTGCTTCTTTTTGAATGAGGCATAATACTCAACAGCCAGCCAGAACAGAGGTCATCTGTTCTAAAGGCAGTCAGTTTTAAAGGCAGTGTGACATGTTTATTAATGCATAGTGGTTTAAAAGTGAATAATGACTTTTTGTATGATACATAAATGCACATATGTCAGTGAGCCTTAGGGAACATAAATAAATGTATTTGGAGAACTTATATATTACATGTATGTATATTTTTATGTAGTGTCCAAGTATAGTTGGGTTTTTATCTTTGCTTATGCTTATGATTACAGTGACACATTAAGTACAAACATCAAAAGACATTAAATAAGAAAACGCTCAGTTATGTATGTGTTCTGCAAAGGGATAAGCATAAATGTTTATTTGTGGAATTTCGTTTTTTTTTCTTTGTTTTGTTGGTTTTTTTTAAGATTCAGGAAATGCATAGAAATGATCTTCTGTGGTAACAGACCAAATGATACAAATACAGCAGAAGGACAGTAGGACAGTCATTTCCACACTTAAGTGTGCCATGGCCCAGTTTGAAATGTGAAAAATCTTCTTTGCTCACATAAACATTTAACAATTTCATGAATGAAACTATTAAGTTGATGCTTAGAATTTGTAAGGCAGCAAATGTAAGACATTAGTGCACAGTTAGCCCCTCTCCTCTCTGTTTGACATTGTATAATAAAATCCCTCTATATAAAATTTCATATAAACTCCATTTAACAGCTGACAAAAAATATCATTTGAACGTTCACTCCGGTGAACACTTGCGTATCTTTCAATACAAGCACCAATCTGGACAGCTCAGATAAATGAGGAATAAATAATCTATAACTTAAATCCCAGTGTATTGGATTTATTTGTTCTTAGTATTTGCTTAATCATAATAATTTTTTATGGTCATTTCAAACAGACCGGAATCTTTTTTTTTAAATTTATTGTAAATAATTAAATGAATGTACAATAAATACATGTAAGGGAAGACCCCCGTAGCTGATATGTGGTTCACTCACAGCCCCCCGGCGGTCCGAGAGCCACACTTTGGGAAACATTGTGCTGGAGTATTTCTTTAAGCATGTCCTCAAGCTATACTTAACATGGACATGGATATTTTACATGGAATTGTTTCATGGCTGTTCTAGTGTACAACCTTCTAGATCTGTATTAGAACAAATGAACTTTTAATGATAATGTCCATCGTTCTATGGGGATTAATAATGTGGGTTAGGTCTGCTGGAGGTGGAGCAGGAGGAAGAGCAGGCAGACACATACTGGTCTGGGACGGCGCCACTGTGTTTTGGAGGCTGCAGGGGGCGTCACAGGGAGCTGAAGAAGGACAGATGTGGGGATTCGAACTGCTGCTGGGTGGGCTACAAGTCTCTCTGCAGGGGTATGTATTACTGACAGTATCGTATTCGTTAGACCGGAGGTACCCAACGCAAAAACGCTGGGGCCGCTGCATTAGACCATATTGGATTCGGTTTGCAGTTCAGTTTCCAGTACATGTAGGTTTGTAGTGAACATGTGGCACTAGAAAACTGATACTGAAGCCAAGTATAATATCACAGTACCTTAATATGCAATTACAAAAATTAAAAATCTAAACATCATCTAACTACTAGAGTGATAATATTGATGCAAAAATGTTAGAGGCCATGTCTTCCACTTTACCTATATTTTTTTTATATCCCATTACCAGTCAAAATTCAGTTTTGCATGATCGCATTTTCATCCTTCACTGAATAGAATTCAAGTTTGCTTTTGTTACTTGGTCGTTAAGAGTGTTATGTATGACTGAAACACTCATAGCTCCAAGCGAATGGCTGGGGCTAAACCCTGGAGGCTGAATAAACCTTTTTGTGACCTCACAAAAACAGTGAACTTAACATGCTGTTTTGCTTGAGGTTTCTAGATACAAACAATTGCACCTCCAGAACGAAAATCTAGGGGTGGCCAGTGGGGGCCACAGCAAATCTTAGGGTGGCATACCAATCAAAACCCTACATCTGGGTCAGTGGCGGCTCCTGGTCAATAATTTTGGTGAAACAAGCCACCCTTCATCCCCTGCACGCTGCAAAACAAACCGCTGAATAATAAAATATCAAATAAAAAAATAGTAATAAATACTAGTAAATAATATGATGTGTTTTGTTATGTATAAAGCTTCAGTCTCACATTCAAGGTCAAGGGGGAGAGGAAAATGCAACACCAAGTATGATAGGACACTCTGCACTATGTAGCAACTGTACCTGCAATACTAGCCTGTAATCTATGTTGTTTAATACCACTGAGCTCAGTGTATACTGTTTGTGCTCCAACGCGTCTTGTTTTAGTTAACCATCCTTTTGTGATGTGTTCTAGTTAACTGTGGCCCACCAGATGTGGACTTTAATGGGGTGGTCTATGGTAATGACTGGTGGGTAGGCTCCGTGGTACGATATGAATGCAGGCCAGGCTTTGTGCTGGTGGGGGACCCAGGACGCGCCTGCCAGTCCAGCGGGAAATGGACCCCAAAGCCATCCTGCCTCAGTGAGTACTGTTCCATCAGACAAACGAAGTAAGCTCCAACAGCAACAACCCCTAAAACTTCGAAGCAGCGTCAGTATTCCTGTATTTTGAGTGTGTGTATGCACAGCTAATCCCTGCCCACTCTACTCCGACTGGATGCAAACAGATCTTTAGTTTATTATTCTTGACAGCAACAAGCGAGATTCAAAGCAATATTATTACTATTTGATACCATACTTTTTTAGTGTTTATGTCCCATTCATTCTGTTTCTTCCGGTCCCTCGCTTGTGTCAGGAGTGTGCCGGCGGGGTCGGGTGGAGGTCAGTGAAAAGGAAATTGATGGAGCGTGTACCTCCTCCTGCCCGTCAAAGAATTACGCAGGTTCTGGCTCCCCGAGTCAAGGCTGCAGCCTCGTCGACAACTGCCGGACCAAAGAAGTGGGCTGGAAGATGTGGTTCTCACGCTGCGCTTACTGCGAGTGCGACTGCTTCGTCCCCTGTGGTGAGTCTCTCCGTGATTTGTTTAGCATGATATTTCAGTGAAGAAAATAAATTAACAAATTCTGCACCGCGACTCAGCCATGGTCAGGCAGCCAGGAAATGTAATAACTAATGTAGGGAAATATTCACATTTTCAATCGTGTCATATTATATTGTCATATAATCATATTATACATTATTATACATTATTGTACATCTCTCAAAATGTATTAGACAAAGGGAATTGGACAGCACTCGTATATTTTACAGCCTGATCAAATGAAAACATCTCCTTAATGAAGTATTTTGTGTTTCAGCATCAGCAGGGTAGAGTATTCTTCTCCTCGTCCTCCACCTTGATTTGGATCTTGTCCTGTGTGGGACAGACGCACCCATACAAATGCAGCTCTTTCCAGGATCTGTTTGAATGGTCAAGCATATTCCCGCAAGAAAAGTCATTTTTACACAATGCACTCTGTCCTTTTTTAGTCAACAAAAGAGACTGAAACCCATTTACCAAGAAGTGAGGGACATTGAATCTGCTGAGGCTACAACATAAGGGAAAATGGCTTTTTGGACAGTCTCTCAATTCGATTGTACATGGAAACCCAGATCTTTTTGACCGGCCACTTACCAAATCCAGCCATTCTGATGCACTTTCAGACAATACTGATTTTTCAAAGGTTAAGAGATGGCCCCTCCTCAGCTTTCATGGATTAAAGGTGCTGACCTGGACAATCGGCTCTAGTCTGAGCTCAGTATGGACCTGCACACTTAATCTTGTTATCCTCCCATAACAGGAGACTGTCTCTGCATTGTGGACAGGTACTGTTTGCTATTTCAGTTTTTCCTTATTTAACCAGTTTATTAAAAACACCTATTGTCAGGCACACTTTGCAGGTTTACAGTTACAGACTTGTTTACAGTTCTCTATGTCTAACCTATGATCCAATAATTGAGAAAGATCCACTATAGCAGAGGTCCCCAACCACTGGGCCGCAGGCCGGTATCGGTCTGTTAGTCATTTGGTACTGGGCCACACAGAAAGACAGAATAACAATATTTTTTTTTTAGATCTTTAATTTTGAAAAAAAGTTTGTACATCAAAAATGTAACCCACGAGCTATCAAAAATCAAAAATCAATCAATCAAATCAGTAGTAAATCAAAAGCATCGATCCAGCAGTGGCTCTCTGGACAGAAACTGATCACTTGATGACTTGAGGACAAATTGTGCATCAGCAGATGAGTTATATTGAGTGTATGTATGCAGGGTGTACCCACGAGGTGTTTCTAATAAAGTGACCAGGACATTTTCCCCTGAGTTGGTGATTTGTGATCAGGATTGCATTTTGTATTTAGAACTGTTGAAGAATTTTTTTGCGTTGTTCTAGCGAGAAGTCAGGCATTTTACTCTTTGGACCAAGTGGTGAACTTCAGGATGATGTGTTCATCTCTTCTGGGTTGATAGCAGCCGACTCCTGCAAAAGACACACAGATTTAGTTAAAGGTCGTTCTTTCTTCATCAGAATTATGCTTTTGTATTACAGTGTTGAATATCACCATTACATTTACAGCACTGGGCTGACTTTTTTTATTCAGAGTGACTTCAAAGTCAAATTGAAAGGTATTGGAAGGTCGCCTCAGCTACACGTATAGTGAGCTTAGACAGCGTGGCTCCAGATATTACAGAGTACAAAGAGTAAACACATGTATGTGAACTACAAATAAAAACTCGAAAAGTAAAAAATGTGCAATTGATGATGAAGGATGTTTATCGTTCATGGTCATTTCTTGATATCAAAATTCTTGACATGCCTTGACACAAAATAAGTATTCTATCATTCTATAAAAAATACAGAAACTCAGAGAACAAGTGTAACATGGATGTGTTTATTGCATGTAGCTGCATGTACATTTTAAATGAGTGACTTGATGTGAAGTACTTTGGAAACTCGGTGTGCACTGAGACAGGTCCTTACCCACTTCCAGCGCGGTGACCGTGTCCTCGTGCTCAGAGAGAATCTGCCAGTAGGTGTGTTTAGCCTCTGAGCCCGCCACTCCATTCACGCTCTCCAGAAACAGGCCATAGTTGGGGTCCAGCATCACACTGAACCTACATGAGAGTCACAAGAGCACATCTGTGGTGTCACATGCAGAACTGAAATGATAAGCGACAACTCTGTAGCTTTGAAAAGCTCATCTGTTCAGGGAGCATCTCCTCTCCTGAAGCACTATTTATCTTCTTGCACTAATCTTACATAGAGATTTTAGCACTTAGAACTCTCCTCTGGTTCTCACGCTGTCCTAAAACTTGAGTGTTCCCTCATATTGCAAGTAAGGATGTCACTATTGACCAGTTTCATGATTAACCACGATTAAAAAACGGCAGGGTTCATTCATCATAAAGGCTCCTCAACACTGTTTCTGTTGGCACTTTGTTCATATTCCATTTATGCACTATATTTGTGTTTGCTTTTTGTGTCTTTAAAAAAAAGTAGTAAATAAAAGGTAAAAACCTCTAAGGAAAGTGATTGTGAAATAATCGTGATAATTCTGAAAGTAATTATTTCATCAAAATCTATTATCGTGAAATCCCTTACTTGTAAGTCGCTTTGGATAAAAGCTTCTGCCAAATGTAATGTAATGGCAACTCAAACATGAACTCAAACAACTCAAAGATTACATTCATAAATTCTTAGATTCTGATTATAATATTTAATCACGATTATGAAATAATCACTCAGTTTGCTGTGTTTCGCCTTGTTCATAGTGGCTGTCTCTGAAATTAATATAAATCTTGCCTTTTGTTTCTTCCCAATTTCTTTTTTCAGGCCAGGTGGTAGACCCCCTGGTATTCTAGTATCAAAGGACAGCAGTTGTGAATGTACTCCGACACGCTAAAATGTATAGCATGCACTTTTTAATCATGACCATGCACCAGCTGTTCAGACCGTTATATAACAGCGTTCATAAACTGTTTATTTATCTGAATATCTCCTCTATCACAAAGCTTTTTTCTGTACCATTTGCAGAAATTCTATAGGATTTGCAGTTCTATGTACATTAATGATGTGATACATTCACTTCCCCACCTTTTAAATGAAATACTATTTTGGGAACAGTGACAAAGGTAGAGCAACCAACCCTAAAACTAATAAATAAATCCCAGGAATGCAGTGTTCCAAGGGAAATTTCAGAAAGAATGACACTGTAGCCATTTAGTAATGTTGCTGAAATTTGGAAAAAAAAAACACACTCTACGTAATTCCCCTGCATTTTTTGGGCAAAATAGTGATCTTATAAAACTGTGCAGCTGTGCTCTAAACAAGATACGATGCTTGGAGTCCAAATCTAGATGTAAGAATGGTGATTTAGCTTTAGGGAAACTCAGAATCTCACAATGTGAAACAGTATTGCATGTGTGGGTCTGTGGGTATGTGTATGTCCTACTTGAATCCATTGTTGCTGTCTTCCAGCTTCTTTAATGCCCCGTACAGCACCCCTCCCTCCGCTACAGAGGTGTGGTAGGAGGGTGATGCGGTGCTGAATTCATCCTTCACTGTGATTCTGATAGGCACTGCCTTCAGTTCCTCTGTTTCAGGAGAAAGAGATTAAGACTTTATAACAACTGGTGCTCATTCTGTCTCTTTAAAGTGAAGTCACCCCTTGTAATCCTGCATGAACACATTACAGCAGAGCACAGAGTGTGAAATTCTGTCTCTGCATTTAACCCATTCACCAAGTGAAGCAGCGGGCAGCCAGGAACACAGCGCCCGGGGAGCGGTGTGTAGGGAGAGTCGTGAGATTCAAACCCACAACCATCTGATAGCAGGGGCAACTCCCCAACTGAACTCCCTCGACCACCAGCTTCCACCGACAAATAGTTACAGTTTAACAACACTTGGTAAGCAAAATCTCCCTCCCTTCAGCAGAGAGCAACTAGGAAGTTTATAATAAAAAAGAGGATGGGAGAAAAGTTGAGACACTTCTGGGTCAGAAAAAAACTGTGTAGAAATTTAGCAGTGAATACATGCTTTGTGGAAAAAGAACTGTGTAGAAAAATCTGTCACATAGTAGATAGAAATGTATTAGAAATATAATTATCATGAATTAGAATTACACTGTGGCCAAATGCAGATAACATTCACACATACGTTCATGTATTGTTTGGTACGGCACATTCAGAGATAAACAGATGGGTAGAAAGGTAGATAGAAAAATGACCAAATAAAAGGATGGATCAATGGGTAGGTAGATAGACAGACATAAAGGGGTATTTGAACATCAGGGGTATTAAAAGGGTATAATCATGTATATTCACAGCACACAGTGTGAAATTATTTCTTTGCATTTAACCCATTCATCAAATGAAGCGGCGGGCAGCCAGGAACACAGCCCCTGGGGAGCAGTGTGTGGGGATGGTACCTTGCTTAAGATTACCTCAGTGGTGCTATTAGCAGTCCTGGCACTCACACACACACACACACAGAGTGCAGAAACATGACATAAAGTAGTAGACAATAGCATCAAACTGAAAACCATCCTCCTCCCCACAAATGCTACTTTTTTATAAG
The DNA here is from genome assembly GCA_037577145.1 of Brachypetersius gabonensis. NCBI lineage: Eukaryota > Metazoa > Chordata > Actinopteri > Characiformes > Alestidae > Brachypetersius > Brachypetersius gabonensis. The sequence goes on from JBBJLR010030754.1 coordinate 9,225, forward strand.
GTGAACCGGCTGGCCCATTGTTTTCCACTGACCTGTTTGCATGGGCAGACCCAGCACCAAAGTGAACAGAAGTGTGCTGAAGCACAGAGCGGAAAGCAGCAGAAGTGCCATCATAGCAGTCAACAGACAAGTCTGAATCTCTCACACATTCTCCTGTCCTACTTATACCCCTCTGCCTCTGGTAACAGCCTCTCTGTACTGACGTCCGCGTGGCATGACTGCAACATAGTAATCTGTATCTGGGGTCATAAAGTTAACAGCGGCTTTCTGAGAACTGCACTATGAGGCATGTGGAGAACAGTCTTTGATGCTTTGTCTCCCTCTTTGGCCTGAATGTGTGCTTTGCTTGGCGCTTTGTGTGCTGTGATGGGCGTTCTCTATGTACAGAGCACAAACGACACTGGATTAGACTGAGGACTATAGAGGTGAGTAAAATGAGCAAGTGTTCTTTCCTTGACACCGTGATGAATATCATGTCAAATGTAATCGAGAAGCTGTGTAAATGTTTAATCTTTTTGGTCATTGCATAACTGCACAGTCAAACTGAGATTCTTTAACAGAATATATTGTAAGGCATATGATGATACAGGTATCGGCAAACATAAAGCTCAACAAGGATTTATCAAAGCAGCGATCAACACTGTGTCTGTGTAGAAGTACATATACTTTGTTATAGTTGAAGGGAGGATCACCCTGGTCTTTCTCCACCTTGGACTAAAGGTGGGTATTTCTGCTTATTATATAATGTCATATCACATATATGATGTTACATTATGTTATATTATGTAGTATTAGCACTGTACGCATTGATAAGAAAATAAAAGTAGGAAATAAAGACAGTTTCTAATAGTATGTAACTTTAAAAACTTAGCTTTAGTCAAAACACACCCTAGCCAAAGTCACTTACTGAGTCTAACACACTTGTAGAATCATAATCTAAAACACAAAAACACAACTAAACCTCAGAAAAAGGAAAACGACATAAATATACTGTACTTGTACACTGTACTGTACTGTGCTGGGGGATGGCGACTCACCCATGTGCCGCGTGACTGGGTATTCTTCCGCCGTGCTCACCCAAACTAGTTCGCTCACGTAGTCTGTAAGTAGGACGCAAATGGCGTAACTGAAACACTCAAAGTTTTATTGCTGTGAGCGTCCTAAACTCGAAACGTTGTTTTTATTGGTGTGAAACTGTCTGAACCTGGGGACCCCCCCCCCTATACTTAGAACTTAATGTGTTCATAGGATATCTATGGTCGTTATGTTTTAAACAAATAACAGACTACAAATGCCGGATTTAGAATTTGCCTGCCTCGAGGAACAATGTCTCATATGGCTAGGAGTAATTTGGCTGCAGAGCTTTATGACAAAAGAAGATAATAGTCATGATAGTCATTCTTTTAACTAATAAAATCATTCTATGTCTGTTTCCAACTTTTATGATGTGATTTTTTGCAGATAAGTGTTTAAAGAATAATAGCAACTGGTGGTTTTCTCTCTCTTTCTCTTTCTCTCTTTCTCTCTTTCTGTTTCTTTAAGCTCAAAGAATGGTCATTAAGGAATAAAATTTTTTGAGCATATTAAAGTAGTTTGTACTAATTTTTGTTATTTGTGTTTAAATTGCTTCAGTGTTTGGCCTAAAGATTTGTGTAAGAATTAGAATAGAGAAGAAATCTTTGATAGATAAAAATGTGGTCTGGTGGGCGCAGCAAAAAAGGTCCAGGGTTTGATTCATGGCTGGGCGTTGCCAGAAGTCCTTTCAATGCGGTTTGCATTTTCTCCCAGTGTCTATGTGGGTTTCAGTCAGATTATCTGATTTTCTTCCATAGTCCAAAAACAAGCATGTCAGGTGGGCTGGAGATGATAAATTGCTCCTAAGTGTGAGGGTGTGAGTGTCTGCCCAGCGATGGACTGGTGACATAACCATGGTGTTCGCTGCCTTCTGGGAGTTCTTGGATTACATTATATTTGTTTGACAGACACTTTTATTCAAAGCGACTCACAAAATGAGGAAACACTTAAGTTTCAGGACAGCGTGAGAATCAGAGGGGAGTTCTAAGTGCTAAAATCTTTATGTAGGGAGTAGTGCAAGAAGTGCTTCAGGAGACGCTCTCTGAACGGATTAGTCTTCAGGAGGTTTTTGAAGATAGAGAGGGATTCTGCTGCTCTGGTTGCGTTTGGCAGCTTGTTTTACCAGCAGGGATCCACAAAAGAGAAGAGTCTGGACAGGGTTTACCTTGTGTGTAGGGATGACAGAGCCAGACGATGTTACTTGGTGAAGAGGGGGAGCATAGGACTGAATGACAGGGTTAAGAGAGCTGGGCGCAGACCCAGATGTCACTCTGTAGGTGTTAGTGAGCAGCCATTGGTAGCCAGTGTAAGTAAACCAGCAGTGGGGTAACATGCAACCTTTCGGGGTTGGTTGAGGACCAGTCGAGCTGCTGCATTCTGAACCAGCTGGAAGGGTCTTGCTCTACAAGTAGGGAGACCCACTAGGAGGGCGTTGCAGTAATCGAGGCGAGAGATAACCATGGCATGCACAAGGAGTTGATGTTGTATAAGGCTCCAGCACCTCCCACAATTCTGGTTAAGGATAAGTATCTCAGATAATGGATGGAAGAAGTTTTGCATTAATGTAATTATGTTCAAAGTTAAATTGTATTAAATGATCAAATAAAGAGACTTTTTAAACACTAGTTTTTACCACAAACTTAATCATTTGAGTTTCTCTCTGAAAGCTCAGTGTTACAAGAAAAAAAGTCAGCAGTCAAAGTTTCCTTTCCTGCCTGAACACACACACACACACACACACACACACACACACACACACACACAGACACACACATAGACACTCACACACAGACATTCTCACACATCCTAACTCACTCAGTCCTTTTTCTCTTAGAACTGATACTAGTTTGATATTACTGATTTTAATATACTGGTATTAATTTGGTTGTTTTAAAGATTGGGTAAATAAACGTTTCCTTTATTTTCACAAAGTTGTCTTGATTTCACTTGCTGATGCCAAAATCTATTTCAAAGGAATTCACATTTGTTCAACCTTCAGAGATCAAAATGTTAATATTATCATTATTAGTTAGAAATGTAAATTTGTAATATTGATGATTTGATTATTCTAATGAGACTGATAAACAAATGAGTTAGGATAAGATAAACCTATATTAGTCCCACAAGTGGGAAATTTGCATTGTCCTGGCAGAAAGTGAACAGAACAAAGATAAGAGCAGCAGAAAAGAATATAGAATAAGAAAAGACACCAACAGTACAAGACAACATGTACACTACACAACCTAGAAATATAAAATATGGACATGTGTCTTGGAAAATATATACAAGTCAAGTAGTCAAGATTTTATTGTCATTTCTACCATTTCT
>JBBJLR010030773.1:0-12624 GCA_037577145.1 Brachypetersius gabonensis
AGCATGGATGGACTTTGGCCCTCCTACAACAGGTGCTAATGGTGGAGAAATTGTTCCAATAAGAAGGATAACTGAAGTGTATCCTAACATCTGTTCCACTCCAGTCACAGTAGAATGCAGAGCAAAACTCTACCCTGGACTTCCACTTTCACAGCTGGGTCAAGTAGTGACTTGTAATGCCAAAGATGGATTGATTTGTCTGAACCAAAATCAGGGTCTTCAGCAACAGTGCTTTGATTATGAAATAAGGGTGTACTGTTGCGATTCAACTAACAACTGTCCAACCACTACCACAATTACAACAACTACAACAACAACATCTCCCACTACCACAACAACAACTCCACCAACAACAACCCCAACAACCACAACACCGTCTCCGCCTACGACAACAACATCTCCAACTTCTACAACAACATCTCCCACATCCACAACAACACCAAAAACCACAACTCCGACCACGACACCATGCAAGCCTTGCACTTGGTCAGCATGGATGGACTTTGGCCCCCCTACAACAGGTGCTAATGGTGGAGAAATTGTTCCAATAAAAAGGATAACTGAAGCATATCCTAACATCTGTTCCACTCCAGTCACAGTAGAATGCAGAGCAAAACTCTACCCTGGACTTCCACTTTCACAGCTGGGTCAAGTAGTGACTTGTAATGCCAAAGATGGATTAATTTGTTTGAACCAAAATCAGGGTCTTCAGCAACAGTGCTTTGATTATGAAATAAGGGTGTACTGTTGCGACTCAACTAATAACTGTCCAACCACTACCACAATTACAACAACTACAACAATAACAACAACATCTCCCACTACCACAACAACAACTCCCCCGACAACAACACCAACAACCACAACACCATCTCCGCCCACGACAACAATATCTCCAAAATCCACTACATCTCCAACAACACCAAAAACCACAACTCCGACCACAGCACCATGCAAGCCTTGCACTTGGTCAGCATGGATGGACTTTGGTCCCCCTACAACAGGTGCTAATGGTGGAGAAATTGTTCCAATAACAAGGATTACTGAAACTTATCCTGGCCTCTGTTCCACTCCAACGGCAGTAGAATGCAGATCAAAATTGTATCCTGGACTTCCACTTTCACAGCTGGGTCAGGTAGTGACCTGTAATGACAAGGATGGACTGATTTGTTTGAACCAGAATCAGGGTCTTCAGCAGCAATGTTTTGATTATGAAATAAGGCTGTACTGTTGTGACAGACATTGTCCTCAAACAAGTACTACAGTAACGGCTTCCACATCATTGAGTATACATACTGGATCCACCAAACATCATACCCCGATCCCACAGGGTTGTAGTTGCTCTGTGGATGGAATAAAATTCTTGCCAGGTAACAAATGTATATTTACTTATAGCACTAATAATATTCAGAATAATCGTATTCAATATTTTTCTCTTCTGATTTTCAACATTTTACTTATTATCTTTTTAGATGATGTTACATTGCACATTTAAACATCAACAATGATATCTTTCTCTTTTTAAATCTAACTTTGTAAAATAGGATCCCAAATATACAACGTAAGTGATGGTGATGGATGGTGTTTTATTGCAACTTGCGTTAAGGACAAACATGCCGCATGTGTCATTGTTTCACAAATGACTCCTTGTGGTGTAACTACAACTACGCCATTAACAACTACAACTTCCCGACCACGCGACTGTGACAACCATAAGCCTCCCCTTAAGGTAAAACCTCCAACGTATCAACCAGTTTCTTTTAAATAAAGTTACCTTTATTTCTGAAATACTAAAGTGAATTCAGCTTATTTTGCACTTTTTCTTGACATAAACTGTTTAATTTAATTAATTTATTTTCAGTATTAGTCACATGTGAACACAAGACAGCACACAGTGTGATCAATGTGAAATTCTTTCTCTGCATTTAACCCATTCACCAAGTGAAGCAGGGGACGGCCACCAATAAGGGGTGCCCAGATACCAGGATAAACCTCATACCTCTAGTAATCCATCTAGAGTTTATGCCCAAGTCTAACTTACTTATTTTTTCTTCAGAATGGTGAAAGTGTACCAGATGGGAAATGTTCCAATATTACATGCATAAATGGGGCAATTAAACATGAGCATATGCATTGTGAGCCTGCCCCTTTGCCCATGTGTGTAAACGGCCATCCGCCACAGAATGTCACTGATGATTCTGGGTGCTGTTACGAATATGAATGCCAATGTAAGTACATATATGCACGGTACTGTGTATAGGTGTCTTAGACATATTGTTTCAAGACATTTCATAAATTGCTTAAAGCCATTTTTCTCAGCATGAAATAAAGTGTTGTTCAGCTGGAAAAGTTAACCTAAGTATAAATGCAAACAAACAAAGCATTACAAAGTATCAATAATTGTTTGGTTTGAAAAAAAACCCAAAACATTTATTGTTTTGTGAGCTGGTAAAGGGAGCACAAGTTCTATACCAGATTTCTCTTTGATGCCAGCAGCTGTTGCTTGTATTTGGAAAATTCCTTCAGCATCTCCTTATTAAATTTAATAAAGTACTGACTGAGTTAAACCAGGTTTCTGGAAACTACACGGATCACATTGATACATATTGTACATAAAATCACAATTTATTGTATGTTATTTTAATTTTTTCTGTTATTTTTTTTTCTGATATTTTAATTCATTCTGTTGTCTTATTTAGGTATCTGCAGCGGCTTTGGAGACCCACATTACATTACATTTGATGGAACATATTACCCATTCCAAGGAAACTGCTCTTATGTCCTGGTCAAAGAGATACATCCAAAATATCACTTCAGTGTCATCATTGACAATGTCTATTGTAATTCTGAAGATGGCCTATCCTGTCCTAAATCACTGACAGTTCACTACAAATCCTTTGAGATTTTCATGTCACAGGAAATTTCCAATGGAATTGTCACAAACTTGGTAACTAAATTCATTATTTATATAATCAAGAAATTTTGTATTAATGAAGTTTAAACCATCTAACTAGTCATCAGTTTTAAAAAAATGGTTCATCTTTACTGTTTAATACAGTTTAATACTACAACACAATAATCAATTTATTTTATAAAAGCTTTTTGCAATAACTTTACCCTGCAAGTCACACTTTACTGGCATTATACAACATATTCTGACTTTTAAAATTTTAAAAGTATCCATGGTCCTCAGCAGATTACAAAACCATTTCCCTTGCATTAGTGGTGCTTATGCTTGTCTGGACTGTACTGTGATTGCTTTGATCCTTTATAGCAATAATATGAGAGAAAAAAATCCTCAGTGTCACAATTACATGTCATGTAATACATGTTTGATGAATGACTGATGATAATAAATACTGTTTCAGTTCTAGCTGGCTAACACTGGAAAAACACCTTCTTTCCCCATTATAGATTGATGTCAACCACAAGCGTGTCCTACTGCCATTTCAGAACAGCGACTTCAGAATAACAGACAATGGCATTGAATCACTGGTAGTAATACCGGAGATTGATGCACAAGTCACATTTTCCGGAATGATGTTTTTCATCAACCTCCCATGGCAAAAGTTCCACAGCAACACTGAGGGACAATGTGGTAAGTTTATAGTGAAATCTTGTTGAAATAAGTATCAATAGTATAAGCAGATTGTGAAGAGTGCTGAAAACACAGCCATTTTTTAGTCTAAATGATTTATAAATTTAAAAAAATATCAGTTTCTTAAAAATGATTTTAGCTTTTGAATGCAGTTGAATGCAGTGTCCATCCTTATGGGATGCTAACACTTGATAAGTTAAAATGGCCTGAGTTAATATCATTAACATAAGCATTGTCTTGGTGTCTAGCTGTGGTCCTGATGGTTTGTCAAGAACAGTTTGATGATTTACCTGCTCAAACACACCTGGTTCAACTTGCCTATTAATGGCCAGGTTTAGTGTGTTCGATGAGGAACCATGCCTCCAAGACTGGATATGGGTGCCCCGTTCTAAAGCATATAGTTAGAGGCAACTGTGTGAAATTAGAGACTAAAACCTCCCCATCTTCCAAAGTGATAACTTGAATTTAATTAGTTAAAATGTAACCATTTTTCAATAACTTTTCAGGAACATGTGACAATGACCAGAAGGACGACTGTCGCCTGCCAAACGGCACCGTTATATCATCTTGTGAAAAAATGGCTCCTTACTGGCATGTTCACAATAACAACAGCTACTGCCCACCAACACCACCTTCACCGCCACCAGTGAAATGCAGCAACTATTCTATCTGTGAAATTATTAACAGCAAGTAAGTCTCCATGCCAAAACTAGAACATTGTGTGTTTATTGTTATTGACTAAACCCAGACATATGTTTTGTAACACAAGTTCCATCTTTTACATGTTTATTGACTTGTCCGTGTGTTCATTTGATCCTTTCAACAGGGTCTTTGAAAAATGCCACAAGCTTATCCCTTACGAGCCATTTCATTCAGCGTGCAACTTTGACGTGTGCCACACGAACATTACATCTTATGGGTGCATTAGTCTACAGATGTATGCGGAGCAGTGTGCTCTGTCAGGAGTCTGCATTGACTGGAGGGGAGCCACGAACGGAGTGTGTGGTAAGTGCATGCGAGCTGCAGCACGCGACTGTTGATTTGTGAAACTCACACGATTACAAACGTTTTTGTGTCTTACACACTTAGATTACAGCTGTACACAGCCCAAGGTGTACAGTGCTTGCGGTCCTCAGATTGAACCAACCTGTGATGCCAGGTATTGTGCAGTCCAAACACAAACATACACTTACTTAGTGCAGAAAGTCAGTTTAAAAGAAAAAAGATATTTTCCATGACATTTTGTGATCTGCCACTACAGATTCAACCTGAAATTTTTAAGTGAGCCCAGTGTGTTCAAAGCTTTGGAAGGCATGCTCTGGGAGGGCTGCTACTGTCCAAAGGGCACTACACTATTGAGCCCATTTACAGATGTCTGTGTTCCAAGTTGTGGTTAGTATTTGTTTCCGTATGTATGTATGTTTTATGTTTATGAGCACTGTGGTGTAAAAATATAATATGGAATTGCTAGACGTCTTGCATCCTGAAAGCATACTGGACTAATATGTTCTTTTTGTGCATCATCAGACATTTGTATATTGCAAAATGGAGAATGGAAAATGGTAAGAACAACAGAATGATGTCAACACTAATGTCAGTGGTATCTATTTGCATTTTTTTATTAAAAATATAATGTGCATGACTTCTGAAGGCGGGTGCAATATGGACACAAGATAATGGGTGTGAGACGTGCACCTGTCTGCCAGAGACTCTGACTGTGTACTGTGAGGAACCAGCATGTCCTACACCACAACCAGTTACCTGCGATCAAGATGGTCAGGAGAAGATCAAGGAGATGGTGGGCTGCTGCCCGAACACCACATGTGGTGAGTTATGTGACTTTGTTTACACTCAGCAGAACATCAATAGAAAGACAGAGATAGCCCTTTAAGTTGAAATGTATTACTGTCGATTTGCATTGGAATTTATATGTAGTAGATATGATTTTCTGAAATTCCTCCTGTAATTTGGTGTCAAATATTGACAAAAAATAGGGCAAAGGTGTAAAGGTTAACCTTTACAACAATACCGTTTCATAAAAGTCAGATAATTATATTAAGGGTTACCTTTACTTCAGGTTCTAGGTTAAGCAACAACAAAAAAAAAAACACTAAGTAGCTATCACTGTATTTGTGGGCCATGATAAAGTTTTTTCAGTGTTGACTTGCAGATGACTTTTAATAAGGGTGGCAATCTCCACAAAAGCGATAATACAATACTGTCACGATATTTGGTCCACAATACGATATTAATGGTTCTTCCACTAAAATGGTGCATTCCATACAGGCCACTCTGACAAACTTTCCCATTTCCATAAGAGAAGAACGAGGTCTTGCACCACCTTGTGGACTTCAGAGTAGATGTGGATTACAGAGCAGATAAAATAAGGCATTAAATACAGACTTTCCATGATAATTCAGTGGTACTGTATTGAAAAAACATTGTACGGAATAATATTGTGATATACAATATAACATCCCCCCCAAGTCTTTTACTTTGAAAATTTCTAGTCTATGATTATCATGTTGGTGTTCATTAATGGCTTTGACACTCACAATCAGCAGAGCTGTTATTTATGTCTTTTCACTCATTTTGAATATCCTTCTACAGTGTGCAATGGAGCTCTTTGTCACAGTAAGATGCACACTTGCCAATTTGGATATCTTCAAAAGGTTGTAATGGGAGTTTGCTGTCCAAAATATGAATGCGGTGAGTGGAGATCAGAATGTGTAAATAATGATTATGGTAATATATTTAGAGAAGATGTAAAATTAAGTCTGTCACTTTTTACAGTGCCTAACCCAAATGTCTGCGTGTTCAACAACACTGAATACAAGGTACGAAACATTTAAAACTATACAGATGATAAAACTTGACAATTAATAATCTTTTCTTCTTTGGAGAGTTTGGCATGATTTTTATATTGTTTTGTTTAATTACAGCCTGGTTCAACTGTACCCATGCAAAACTGTGAGCAGTGCATATGCAGTAATGACATGGATCCCCAAAACCACTGGCACAAAATTGAGTGTCAGCCTCTTCCATGTGACACATACTGCCCACTGGTGAGAGGCTGAAATTCATGTCGTCAAAACTATCAGCTACAGTCATAAATAACCATTTAAGAGATACTGGAGAACACTGCTAATTATATACTCCTGCTACTGCTACTACTATTACTACTAAAAGCAGTAATAAGTCAAATACCAGTCAAATGCTTGTAGAAGTGCTTTCCACATGTTCAATTATGCTGGGTTTCTTCATACTCAGTCTGTTCTTCTTTGTCTTAGGGATATGATTATCAAGAAGTTCAAGGGCAGTGTTGTGGAACCTGTGTGCAGACCAGCTGCATAGTTATGTTAGGCAACACCACAAATACCATCAAGGTGAGTTCCTTTGCGGCAAAAACCCTGAATGCTTAAAATAATAGTTGAACTATTAGTAAAACATTTAAACATGTAAAAACATTTTACATATAATTTGTACATATCGAAAGCTCATGACATTTTCTCACCTCTTCACGTCTCCTGTTCCTCCACAGCCTGGTCAAATCTGGACTCCACCTAGTGATAAATGTCTGAAGTTTGAGTGTGTGAAAATTGGCACACAGTTCATCGTCATTGAGGCCAAGCTTGTTTGTCCACCAATCAATAAAGAAGACTGTATTCCTGTGAGTTTACTGTAAACATGAGTTAACTATAAACATTACCCATATTTACTTAACATTGTTACAATATTAAGCGACTCAGGATAATATACTAAGATATACTGGTAACTGCCAAAGCCTCACTTGTTTTTTCCAAGCTTTTTGCATAAGCTATTTTGATTCCAATAGCAAGCAGGAATTTTTAGCTCAAATAAATCAATGGAATAATGGAGCAGTATATACATTCACCAATAAAAGGTGTCACTTTGGTGCTTATATAAGGAATTCCCCCCCAACTAAATTATTTCTATTTTATGTACTCAGGGAACAATAGTCGTTGGTCCTGATGGCTGCTGTGTTATCTGTAAGTATTCAAATTCATTGAAATCAAAATGTTTTATTTATATTGGTTTGAAATACAACTTAATTAACTTCAAATGTTTGTCCTGTGAAGGTGAAAACAAGACCAAGTATTGCAGTGTTAGCAAGACCTCCACATACCTTGAGAACAACGGCTGCAGGACTGAAAACCTTGTGGAGATGACGACTTGTGAAGGCGCCTGCAGGACATCTTCAGTGTAAGTGCTGAGATATACAATACTGTGCAAAAGTCTTAGGCACCTGTGCAAATTGTTTGAAGTCATTTATATCAGCAGTGGGCTTCTTTCTGCCAGCAAAAACCCAGTTGAATATTAGAATAAATGCAAACAAACAAGCAAGCAGTAAAAAGTAGTCAATATTTTTGTGAGCTGGTTAGAACACAGGTTTGGATCCAGGTTTCTGCTCAGTGCCTGCAGTCATTGGATGAATGAATAAAATTCCATAATCAACACCTAATTTAATCTACTAAAATAAAACGAGCCAAACCAGGGATTTGATGGAGCTGCAAGTAAAACTGCGCTTCCATGAGGAAAGGCGTCAGAAAATGGTTAAGCGAACACTTTGCCACACATAAAACTACCATTTACTGTATCAATGTTGTTTGTGTTTTTTGCAATGTAAGTGTTTTAACTTACATATATAGCTTTTGAGAGAAAATTGGTGGAGGGTAAACTGTTAATGAGGTAAAAGTATTCACCCTCCCTTTGCCTCCCCTCAGATACTCAATGCAAACCAGAGCAATCCAGCACTCGTGTTCATGTTGTCGTGAACTGATCACCAGCCAGAAAGAAGCGGCACTTATCTGTCCAGACGGATCAAAGGTCATACACACGTACATCTCTATTGAAAAGTGTGGCTGCATCGAGACAGAATGCACAGTGAAGGAGACGGCCGTTGTCAAGCAGCGTCGCCGGAGACGATGATCAAGTGTGGAATGCGCTCAGTCTGCTCAAATCAACGTTAATCTATTTATGACTTTATTTACAGTTCAGTTTGCTTGCTTGAATCACATAACAACTTGAATGAAAATGTTGTCTTTACTTTTTGTTTCTCACTATTTCTTTTCCAATGCTTAAATTTCAATAAATGTCAGCAATGAACGTGTTGCCACCTCTCATTCCTATGACAAGACCTCTGAGTCCCTCAGAGGTGCTTAGCAGTCTTGAGACTCAAACCCATGACTTCCTGATTACAGGGCAAACACCCTAACCACTAGGCCACCAGCTGCAGGAGATCAACCTGAAATTTTCTGATTCAAAACTGGCTGAAATTTCATTTCACTGTGAAAAAGGATTAATAACCACATTCAAATTTCCAGAGAAAAGGTGCATATTTGTAACTTTTCTTAAATGCAACCTCAAAATGTAACCTCAAAAAAGAAAAAAAGAAAAAGCAGCAATGAAATGTGAGTCACCAGATTTAAGTATTGAAGACCTAACCTTTGGCCCCATTGCAGTACTGTTTAGTCCTCTTTGTCACGGTTCCCCCTGACTCCTAAAAGAGGACAGGCGCAGACTTCCATCGCTTTGTGTACATTATTAACAGCACTCAAACAAAACACGTCCCGAGGGCCAATCTGTTTCACCAATCATAGAAAGGAAGTCTAATGTGACACTTTAACCACAACTCAAACCCCTTAAAAACAAATAAAACAAACCCAACCACCAATAACAGAACACAATCATTGAAACCCCAAATGAAACACAGCTGAACACAATACACCAAACCCAACCCCTGTGACAACACAACTACAAAATAGCGTCCTGTGAGCCCCATCTGGCTGCCTCTCTCTGGATGACATCCTGGCCTGTGCTTCGCATGGCCAGGGCGGTCCAGAAGAGTCCCATTCCTCTCCTGGTGAGCTCCCACCAGGAACTCCCTCCTTGTCCTTAAGGACTGAGCCTCCTTCCTGGAGCTCCTCATTGTCCTTGGGGCCTCTTCGTGGACTCCACCTAAGCTTTCGGAGACAGAGCCCCTTACCAGGAGCCCCTCTCTGCGCGGAGTCCACTGTTCTCGGAGCCTGGTCCACGAAACGCTTGGAGTTTGACAATAGGGGAACCATCAATCCCCACGCCCCAGCAGCAAACCAGGTCCGCCTCGTCCTCCTCCGAGTCACCCTCACCCTCACAACTGGCTCAAACCCCTTAAATACAAATAAAACAAACCCAACCACCAATAACAGAACACAATCGCTGAAACCCCAAATGAAACACAGTCCCAACATCCAAGAACATCTGGCGGCCTCTGGTGGCCACTCTCAGGCCCTAACACTCTTCCTCAGGCAGAGAAGAACGATTTCATAGATTTCTTCTATTCTTATAATTTTTTAAAACCAGATAAAAAGTCAGAAGTGCAGATTCAAACCTAACAATACAAACTGTAAACTGAATTCATCAGTTATGCTTCCATGTATTAAAGGCTTTAAATGACTGCATGTATTTTCAAAAATATCTATTCACCTATAACTCCATGTCCTCCCAAACAGCCTCTTTATGTACCCAGTACCCAATATGTTTATCCCTGTATGAGACACTGAATGATGGCAGGTTGTATTTAGGTTTTTATCCTCTAACATGGCTTGTTTAATGACAGTGAAATGAATGTTTAAATAGCAAATTGGGTAGCAAATCTGTGCAAATGGGTAATGTGACAGGTCATTTGCGGCTGTATTAATTTCTTCATCATAACATAAAGATAAAAAAATAGCATAATAATGGGGAATGTAATAATGGGGAACTCATATATATAAAAATATACCCTGATCCTCAATTTCAGAAGCAAACCTCCTATCTCTACCTTTTAAAAGAGGCATAAACCTTAATAAGGACTATTCTATTCTGACTATTCTGTTCTCATTTTTTCTGGTCCATTCATTGTAAAATCAATCTTAATTCATATCAAGAACAGCTGGTGACAGTAACTGTCCCAATATTTGTTTCACTTTTCCCCCAATGATTCAATTAGGATCCTTTTTTTTTGTTCAAAAACAATGTATGAACAACACAACCAAACTGAGAGATTTACCCTGTGGTTCTGTAAGTGTTCTGGAATCCATATCAATATTTCTTGATGGAAAGCAATGTTCTGTTCTTTAGCATTTTAGATAATTTGGTGGAGGAGCAACATCAAAAAATGACCAGCGTCACAGTTCATGCATGAGATAAATTACACGTGCATAGGACCCACCCTGTGTACATATTTATACAATTTAAAGTGTTACGAAAGTAACCTTCACATGAAAGCCTTCCTCTTTTCCACTCTTTTGCCTTGGCCTAATCTTTATTGGCATATGTCAGAGCCGAACATCACTCACTGCTTTATGTGTTTGAATTACGCTGTCAGGTCATTGATTTCATGCCTGCATCCTGAATCGAGTTTACTCCAAGGGGATATTAAGCTTCATCTGTTTACTGAGCGACTGTGAAACAATAGTTCCATCCAAGAGCTGGTCCATCTAGTGAAGTATTAGAGACAGGGCAAGTGGCCAAATACACCACCCAGAGCTTTGCACTAAGACAAACAGGAATGGTTTTGCGGCAAGGGTTACTAAGCACACAGCCTCTGGCAATCTTAGATCTAGGCACAGCCGCCTGGGGCTGGAAGATCTGCCCATCTCAAACGTGAAACTCTGTTACATCACCATGCGTCATCACACCGCATACAAGCATCTGCAAGCTACAAAAAAGTGGGTTCTTTACATATCTCATCAACAGAACAGAGGGTGAACAGGAACAACAGAAAGGCTGTGATGATCTACGACATTCAGTTTTGCCCCAGATCTCAAGCATTCTTTGACATTCTGAAGGTAGCTTGGTTCAGACGGTCTTTGAAGTATTTAACAATACGTGTTGTTTGCCAAGTAGTTTTCTTGTCATTTCTGCTGAACTTCATTTTGTTTAGTTGCTCAACTGAAACAAACATTAGGACGAAAAATGTTTTGGCGCCCCAGTCATGTCATTGCCGGTGTGGAATTACTACGACGTTTCGAGAAATAATGAAAAATTCGCTATTTGCCATTTATGTTCCAAAGAAATCTCACGTGGAGACGCATTGTCCAAAACATTTAAAACAACGAACCTCATTCGGCACTTAAGAACGAGACACCGTGAGTCGTATGGCGAATACGAAAAACTGGCAACTGCAAAAAAGGCAACTGTAACTAATAATGCAACTCTCACTCAGCCATCCATTACAGACATTCTGGAAAAACACAAACTGTACACACCAGACAGCAAGAAAGCTAAGGATACAACCGCAAAAATAATGAAATTTATATGCACTGACCACCAGCCTCTGTCACTCTGTTACTTTATCTGAAAAAAAGTTAATGGTGATCAGAGAGCTTACATATCAGTTATATAAACTTAAAGCATCAGAATCGGCATTGGTATCGGCCGATCACCATGACAAAAAATCGGTACTTGGTATCGGTGGCAAAAATCCTGATCGGAGCATCCCTTGAAGACTATTAGGACTTCATTACACATCAGCTGAGAATGCTATCTAGAAGTAAGACTGAGCCTAAATGTTAAGTGTCTGCTCAATTCAAAGAAACAAAACAGGTGTATTTATTTGATAAGGGCAGATTATTTTGATTTCTTAATAGCAAACTCATTCTTTTTGTTATAATTATTATTAAGCTCACCTGGTAGCGTTTATTTGACGCCATCCAAACGCACAGCCGGCCCGAACGCCCATGTGGACGCTTAGATTTGCTTCAATGAGCAGAAAAACGGGCGGCGTTCACCTGGCGCTCACCTGGCGTCACGAAGGCCAGAAAAACGCCTGGTTCAGACGTCCGTGTGAACGAGGCCTAAAAGTGTGGAATAAAAATAAAATCAAATAATTAGAGATTCAGTTTCTCTCTCTCTCTCTCTCTCTCTCTCTCTCTCTCTGTATACACTCACCTAAAGGATTATTACGAACACCTGTTCAATTTCTCATTAATGCAATTATGTAATCAACCAATCACATGGCAGTTGCTTCAATGCATTTAGGG
>JBBJLR010030810.1:0-12623 GCA_037577145.1 Brachypetersius gabonensis
TGTGTGTGTGTGTGTGTGTGTGTGTGTGTGTGTGTGTGTGTGTGTGTGTGTGTGTGTGTGTGTGTGTGTTGCAGCTACAGGGTTGAATATGTGGGCATCTCTTTTCTCCACGGGCTTCATCTGCACCTTTTACACCACTCTGGTGAGAAAGAAAGAATTGTCTCCCTGTTTATCTCACATAAAATAATATCCAGACTGCTCTTCTAAATAGTGACCTCATTTAAGGTGGACCCATTGCAGACTCAGGTTATAGAACCAATAAGCATGAGCCTATACTGGCTATGCCCAATGCAAAGCATGGACTAGAAGGTGTAAAGATGAGTTAAAGTGATACAGTACAAATCATAGTACCAGACCCAATAGTGATCTTGTGGCTGAATGCAGTCAAAGTGGAGGTCACTGTTTGTTTTTCTCTCGTTAGGGAGGGATGAAGGCTGTGGTGTGGACAGATGTGTTTCAGGTTGTGGTGATGCTCTCAGGCTTCATTGCTATTTTCACTCATGGGACCCTGATGGTGGGAGGTGTGGCCGAGGTGTTACACATTGCCACCAATGGATCACGCATCAACTTTATTGAGTAACTCACACACACACATACTTTTCCAAATAATAATAATAATAATAATAATAATAATCATCATCATCATCATCATCATCATCATCATCATCATCATCATCATCATAATAATAATAATAAAATATAATAAAAAATAAAATATAAAATATAATAAAAATAATCACCTTTCACTCTTTCAGTTTTGGTTTGGACCCTCAGAGGCGTTATTCCTTCTGGAGTTTCACCGTTGGAGGAACGATGGTGTGGCTGTCGATGTATGCAGCCAATCAGGCCCAGGTTCAGCGATACATCTCCTGCAGAACAGAGAGAGAAGCACAGTGGTGAAAAAAAAACTTTTTTTAACATAATTTTAACAGCCTTTCTCACCATCACTGTGACAAGGTCCTTTCTCACCATCACTGCAATAAATCCCTTCTTATCATCACTGCATCAATGTACTCTCAGCTCTGTCACAACATCCTCTTACATCACTGGAACAACATACTCTGTCATCATCAACATACTCTGTTTTCCTTTTTCTGTGGCTTAGTTGTGTTTTTATGATTTTATAATTTTACAACTGTATTAGGGTTACGTCACTGTTGAAGGAACAGATCTGTAGCATAGAACCCACTGAACTTAAATCAAATCTGCTGTTCAAAAGATACTTTTGCAGCTAAGTTACACACCTTAACAACTCCTGTTGAAGAAAAGTCAGAGATTAAAGCAGAGTGTAAGTGCGCAAAGGGTTTTTTTAATGTAATGAATATCGGCAAGCAGAAATGAATAAGCAATAACAAGAGGCCTAGTTAGTCACCAAGGTGCTCCTCAGGCATCAACTCCAATATTTCTATTTCTCTTAGAAACAAATAAGCATTCAAGCATTAACCTTCAGATCAGATTCCATGTCTTTTAGTTCACCTCAGTTTATCCTCAGATTACCTTTGTCTGTGCTGTGTTTGTGTTTCAGGGCTTTGTTTGTGAATCAGGTTGGACTGTGTTTGATTGTGAGCAGTGCTGCCACTTGTGGTGTTGTGATGTTTGCCCTTTACTCACACTGCGACCCTCTGAAATCCAACAAGATCTCTGCTCCAGATCAGGTCAGTGGCCTGAACTCCTAGCTTTTTGCTAGTAGCTGTCAGGACTAGTAGCTTTTCAAAATATTTTTAACACAGTTGAAGACATTTTCTTTGCCAGTCTGCAATAATTTAATACATTAAATACAAAAGTAAAACTCAAGCGCCTTGGGAATAAACCCAGAAGACATTCATTGTTTTCCCTTGTGGTGATAACAGCATTCATCAGCACCCAAACCTTTCAGGTGTTTCAAGCACCTTTGCTACAGTTTGTATGTTTAAGAAATGCATCATCAGAAATCAACATCACTCTGATTTCACCATGTATTGGTTGTTTCAGTACATGCCGTACATGGTGCTGGATATTTTTCGGGACCTTCCTGGTGTTCCTGGTCTTTTCTTGGCCTGTGCTTATAGTGGAACTTTGAGGTAAATTTTAAAACTAGTTCTCTGTGTTTTTGTACCCAGACATGTCGGGAGGCGCTAAATAAGTGGCTAGGAAATGGTTCTTACCTTTAATTATCTCAGTGAATATGTTTTTAGATGCAGTTGAAAGTGATAGAAATTATTAAGACTGTGTTAAACCATTTTGGGGTTGGATTATTAGAGCTGGGTTGTTTCTGTGATACAAGTAAGAAGCAATAAGCATGGCAATTTAAATACAGTATTTATCTACAATGTGTATAGGTTTTACAATTTTACAGTACTAATTGTGGAGTGATTTACTCCAGTATGAAGTGTGCAGTCTGTAGTTGTTACACATTGTGAACCTGGTGAAGTAATTTACAACACAATTTACAATGGCATTAAGTTTTCTTAAATCATTGTGTGTAGATATATTTTGCGAGAAATTCTGGGGGGTGGTATTATTTCTTAACTTTCCACTGTCATTTACAATGTGCTTCAATTTCTTTCTACAGTGATCATGTTGGTACTATCTTGGTGCTTGCAAATAACAATAATAATAATAATAATAATAATAATAATAATAACAATTTAGGTACAATTGATTGTCTATGTTTTACCAGCACGGTCTCCACCAGCATAAACGCCATGGCAGCGGTCACTATGGAGGACCTCCTGAAACCGTGTCTGTCTGGCTCCTCACAGCGGAAACAGATCTTACTCTCCAAAGCACTGAGTAGGAATGACTCTTCAAATTATAGGAATAGGAGAGAGAGAGAGAGAGAGAGAGAGAGAGAGAGAGAGAGAAAGACAGAAGGATAGAGAGAGGGAGAGACACACACACAGACAGAGAGGCTGACCAAGACAGACAGAGACAGACAGATACAGAAAGAACGAGAGAAAGAGCAATTACATTTTTCAGACTAGATGATGATCACACAAACTATTTAATTTTCAGTAATTTAACAATTTAATCATGACCCATCCTTAGTGACCCATCCTTAGTTGGTTTTCTTGGTTTTCTTTTTTAGAAAGGTTTTTTTTTTTATAAAGGTGCAGGTCTTGGCATTTACTTCAGTAAGCACACTCTTGAAATAATCTGAATGGATATGATGATTGTCTTGTGTTGCTGTTTGTGTGGTACGCAGCATTTATGTACGGGGCCAGCTGTGTTACTACAGCAGCTCTCTGCTCTCTACTGGACTGGGGAGTGCTTCAGGTACACCTTCAGAACAATTACCACCTCTCAGTAAACCTACAGACATCGATAATAAACCTGTGGACTATAATAACCATCTTTCAGTAAACTTATAGACAACCACAATGATCCCCTTACAATAAACCCACAGACCACAATCACCACCTCACAGTAAACTCAGACCACAATGACCATCTCATAGAAATCTACAGATGATTGTTATAATCAAATGAACTATAATTATAACCTTACAGTAAACTCATAGACAACCACAGTGACCACTCAGACAACAATTACCTAAACTCAGACCATAATAACCTTCTAAGAGTACACTGAGCACAGCGACCATTTCACTACAAACTCACATATCAGTGTATACAGTATCAGTTTACTGCATTACTATCTGTATTATAGTGCTGTTATTTGTACTCTCATTTTCAGGGTTCGTTTACAGTCATGGGCGTGGTTAATGGTCCACTACTGGGAGCTTTTATCCTGGGCATGTTCATCCCGCCCACTAACAAGCCTGTAAGACACCTTTCACAGATAACTCAGAATCTTACACTGGAACAATACCCTATATGGACAAAAGTATTTGGAAACCTGACCATTACGCAGGCAGGGACTTTAATAATATTGCATTCAAATTCACAGACTTTAATATATACCCCCCCTCCTCCCCCGCAGCGATAACAGTTTCCACTCTTCTTGGAAGGAGTTCCACAAGATTTTGGAGTTTCTGTACGAATTTGTGCCCAATCACTCTGTAGAGCATTTATGAAGTCAGACACTGATGGACGAGAAGACCTGGCTCACAATCCCTGTTTCAGTTCATCCTAATGGGGTTGGATGGGGTTGAGGTCAGGGCTCTGTGAGGGCCAATTAAGTTCTTCCACACCAAACTCATCCCACCATGTCTTTATAGAGCTTGCTTTGTGCACTGGGGCACAGTCATGCTGGAATAGAAAAGGTTCTTCCCCAAACTGTTTCCACAAAGTTAGAAGCATGGTGTTGTCCAAAATGTCTTGGTATGCTGAGGCATTAATATTGTCCTTTACTGGACGTAAGGGGCGTAGACCAAACCCTGAAAAACAGGTGTGTCCCAACACTTTACCATATAGTGTATAGTTTATGGGCTTAAAGCAGAATGAGTGTTTTTATATGCAGTGTGTATGCTGTGTTTCTTTCATCATTTCTATCATGGTGGTTTCCTTCTGTTGTTTATAACAATGAATTTTCCTGAATTCTGTGACTTCATGTCCACGTCGCTCTATACCAAGTCCCTCTATCTGGCTGAAATGTTGCAGACTTACTCATGTCACATTTCCGTACCTCAGGGTGTGTTTGCCGGAGTGGCCGGAGGTTTCTGTCTCGCTCTCTGGCTCGCTATTGGAAGCTCAATCTACCCTCCAAGCCCCCAAAGGATGGGTGTGTTACCCACAAATGCAGACCATTGCCTTTCAGCAAATATGACACACAGCAACACAACACTAATGGAGAGATTATCTGCAACATCAGACCTTCAGCAGAACAGGTAAGAGTGAAGATTAATAATAAGCATCGCTTTTTGATTGAAGTAAGTCAACACTTTCTTATGGCTCATGCATTGTTTGGTGCAGACCATTCAAATTTTATAATTGTATGAAAAGTTTATCTGTACTTGGGTGAGCACCAAACAGCTAAACCATGGTTCAGAATGTCTTCCTTTGGCAGGTTCTGCCAATTCATTTCAATTCCTCAAGAAATGCGGAATGAGAAATTTAGTAGGCAGTCAATACTTGCCTTTGTTAATATCTTGTGATGTAAAGGTTCAAACCTGAAAATGTCACACTCTGCATCGCTACCACATTCTTTGGATCCACACCAGATTTTTGTGCAATTTTGTAGGGGGTGATGTGACTGATGCATTTCAATATCTTAAGACATGCTTTTGCCAATATATCGGGATGCAAAGGCTCCATTTTCACAACACGTGTCAAAATAACATGGTAGTAAATTTTCCATTTTGAAGTTTTAACATGTAGGGTTAAGGGTTAAGCTGTAGGGTAAAACACTTGCCTGTGAACCCGATGACCACAAAGTTCTAGGTTCAAACCCTCCCACTTTCTACCATTGTGTCCTTGGGCAAGACACCTAACCCTCAGTTGCTCCAGAGATGCTGTCCCTGTAACTAATTATTGTAAGTCACTCTAGATAAGGGCGTCTTGAAATGTTTGATGAATGTGTCAGCAGCCAATACAATTTTATGTCATATTGGCATATAGATGCTATTTATCCAGGTCAGGTCTAGTTTGCAGATTCTGCTTGGACCCCACAATGGAGTGCCATTTGTTCTCTCAGCTTTTGCGATGGTCATATTCTGCAATCCAATACGTCAGGTTTTCTGTAGTTTCTAAAATTTAAATATGGATATTTTTTCAGCCTACTCACTATTTTTGTTTAAATGAGTGCATTGATTAGCATGAAGCCACAAAATAGCTATTTGAGTGCTACATCACTACAATGACTTTAGTACTGTCTACTAAAGCTTAACCAAAATGAAACACAACTCTGTGAGAATGTTATCCATGTGTGTAATCTGGTCCACTGTGAAACCAAATAAAAAACAGTGTCACAGAAACCGAAACAAACTTTATATGGCCAATAAAACATTGGAAATTTTAGTATAGGACAAACACAGAATAGAACAGAACCAGCATAATGCAAAGTATACTAGTACTGACAGGGCTGCTTTGTGCTTTAGTATTGTTGTGTGTATGCTTTTCATTATGCTGTACTGATATAATGAACTTGTGCCAGTATAATGTTTTTATTCATATGCAGTCAGCATGGTCTTCAGGATTTCTACTCCATGTCCTACCTCTATTTTGGAGCTTTGTCAACCAGTGTGACTGTGCTGGTGGGGGTGGTGGTGAGCTGTTTAACAGGTAAGACCCACTGCACACATTCAATGCTAACCAAACAGTAAAGTTGTTCATTTTGCGGAAGCAATCACATTATTGTTCTTCTTCAGTTTAATTAGTGGGATGGTGTCAGCACTAAAACCACTTGGTTTAATTAAAATAATCAGCCCATAAATGTGGAGGTGGTGGTAGCTCAGTGGGTAGGCTACTTGCCTCTGGACCATGAGCTCATGGGTTCGAATCCTATCTTCAGCAGCACCACTGGGTCCCTCAGCAAGACCCTTAACTCCAAGTTGCTCCAGGGAGACTGTCCCCTGTAGTTAGGGAATGGAAGTTGCTAAAAGCGTCTGATAAATGCCGTAAATGTAAATGTGGCTCTCCATAAATTGCTTGGTAAGAGCCAGCCTGTTCACGCCACCCAAGGGTTTCAAACCTTTTTTGTTTAGCTGTGTGGTAGAGGAAACATTAATAAACCCCTACACGACTTGATGTCTTGACTAACACAGCTTTTGGCTGTTGAGAGGCTTGTGTAAATGTGTGTATATTAAGTATATATTGGCTAACCTAAGCTAAGACAATCAAATTTTAGGACTGCAACTATTCATATTTCATCAAATCAAATTGACCAGAATGTCTGTTATTTAATCTGATTCACTCTCCTGGTATTTCTTCTGTTTACTCTCACATGATGTTGATGGCATCTCAAGCGGCATTGACCAACTGAGCTCCAAGGAATAAAGTGACAAAACTGTGCTTTTGAGAGTTTTGGTGTCTGGGTTATGGGTCTCCTGACCTCCCACCACCGAGCAGGTCATCCATCTGCCTACAGTTGACATTAGGGGAGCTTCAGCTAAGATAAAACCCATGAAAACCTGTTGGACCAGAGAGCATTCCCAGTCATATCATCAGAGAATGTGCTGGTATCTTTCCAGACATTTTCAGCACATCACTGACCCAGATTATCATCCCAACATGCTTTAAATCCACCACCATTATAGCAGTGCCAAAGAAATCTTCAGTGTCTGAAAGACTACCATCCCATCCCTCTAACCTCTATCATGAAATGCTTTGAAAGACTTGTCATGGTATTAAGAGCCTCCTCCATTCACTGAATCCACAAAAGTTAATGAAATAATTGAAATAGTTCATTTAAAATTACAGAGCAATTGTAGTACTGCCAGATTACCCATTTGTGTCTTCTAAGCGTTAATGAAGGTCTAACAGTGATCGCCTGTGATGTTATTAAAGGACCTACCAAACGAGCTTCAATTCACCCAGGATTGCTGTGGTGGGATCTGGAACCAAAGACTCGTCACATTCCTCAGGAGAACACGGTATCAGGAGAACACTGGACACTTCAGAGTGCTTTGCCCTTTAATTTTTTTCACCAGGATAAACCACGTTTCTGTCTCTACAGGGTGAGATGGTGGCCCAGAATCCAACCACAGCTCCTCTGAATGCCGAAAAAGACAACGAGAAAGACGTGTTATTGATCCAGCATGACCTTCAGAAAACTGCTTCTGTTTTGTGAGGCTGAGAGAGCTTCTCTCCGTGTAATTCAGGAGAGACCGGACTCATGGGCGTGTTTTAAGAAATTAAATCTTCTTATTTCAATAACCACATAGTGAAATGGTACAGAACCTGATCTGAATTTTGAACATGTAAAAGGACTCATTGGAGTTTTTTTAAATATGTTTTTGGAATTCTTTTTTGTGGAACACTTTTATTTGCATTCAGTTAATAATTAGGATTAACTATTTTGTTCAATACCACTTGTCCCATGTGTCCAAAAGATCTGAATCTGACTTGATTTGCATTGAATTTAATGCTAAGCTGTGTCATTTTTTTTTCTGAACTGTTCTCAGACAAACTCAGAGAACATACAAAGCCAATAATATTTAATATTTTCCACATGGACGTAAGAAAAGCTTTTTATATATTTCTTTCTTACCCTTTCTGTATTAACAACAGTTCCTGAAACAGGTACTACTCATGAAAACATATGTATGTTCTAAAATATTTTATAAATTCGATGATTTACACCACCTTAGACTCAAAGAGCAAAGATAGTAAAACTACGCTCTGTGGTAAAAGCCTGGTTCACTTCGAAACTGCCGAAGCATGTAGGTCAACTAGCTATTGAATTTTTGGTTTACTGGTTATTGAATTTTTGTTTTTGGTTTAAATTGAGTTTTTAGACCTTTTCACCTTAATTTCAGTCTTTATGTACTGAGTACTGGTATAAAAAAAGATCTTTTAATTCGTATGAATGCATATTCTACATTTTCATAATTAATTGTTTTTAGTTGATTTGGTACCAAAAACAATCCTATTTCACACAACCATTTCCAACTTCTCTGTTTATCCCGTAGAATGAAATGATGCCTTTGAAAGGTTCAGAAGAATGTTCTTAGTCTGAAAAAACTCGATTGTTCTCTCAAAAACGCCTTCAAGTTCAAGATTTTATTGTCTTCCATCTACTTAGACAGTATATGGCTGAATCAAATAGCGTTTCTTACAGTCCCAGGTGCACGGGGTCTGTAAACAAACACAGTATACAACATGAAGACAAAAAAACAAGTGTAAGTATCAGTGGAGCAAACATTTAGGAGGTCAAACAGCAGCAGATATAAACTGAGGTAGTAGAGTTCAGTGCAAAGATGCCAAGGATGTGCAAGAATATCTTCTCATCTTTTAGATGAATCTCATCTTTTAGATGAATTCTGTTTTTGGAACAACCTTTAAGTGAAACAGTAATAAAACAATCATGTTCTGAATAACTAAAGTTAAACTTTCTTGTGTGAAAAGTTGTACATGATAAAAACAACACATTTAAGTAGATATTTCTGACATTTTCTGAAAGTTTGATTTGTTTTTTCAGTGGTTAAGATGTAAACAATGTCATTAAGTGTGAAATGGTTCATTGTGCAGAAACTGGTAGACGTGAACCATGGAGTCTTCTTTGCAGGTTTTGTGCAAAACTGTTTTAATGTTAAATGTTGATTAAATATGAGGTATTTTGCCTCATAAGTCCTTGCATACACCTCTATTGAAAGGATGTATGTTTCCAACCAAAATCTTGTCATAGCATTATCATAAAACAAATACTATTTCACATGAAATTGAAATTTAGTGAGGTCATTAAATGCTTAGGCTGTCTGGTTCCTATCACTATCTCTATGGGCACTTTCACACAGATTCTCTCTCTGTCTCTCCCTCTCTCTCTCTCTCTCTCTCTCTCTCCCCTTCTCAGTCACTGCTTGTGACAAAGATACACCCGTTTTTTCTGCTTCATTCCGTACATTATTAGATTATGAAATATAATCCGAATGTCTAAGCAGTGATGACATTTTTATCTGTCTGTTATGTGGCTGTACTGTGGTCACTGTTTCTTTCAAGTGTGGATCAGTAGTGCCCTCTTAGATTCCCTGTGCACCTGCGCCGCACCTGCCTGCTGGATGAGTTCCACTTTCCTTTACAGAAGAAAAGAAAGTGTTTGAATTTCTGCATTACTGAATTCAAGGCTTAATTAAGGGATGCCATGATAATTTCATCAAAGACCTCATAGTTGGATTTAAAAAAACATAGTCGGCACAGAAAACAGCATTATATAATTAGAATATATTGCAACATTTTGTCCAAAGTGCAAATATGCACTACGCAATGGGGGTAGGTTAGCATACATGTTACCATTCCGCACTGACTGGTGAAGTGAATAACATTACTCTGGTACCTGTCAATGACAAACTGAAATGGGCCAAACTGTGATGGTTAGACTACTGGGTCAGTGTATCTCTAAAGCAGCTGGTCTTATAGGTTAATACTGGCATGCAGTAGTTAGTACACTATATGGACAAAAGTATTGGGACACATGTTTTTGGGGTTTTGGGCTAGGCTCCTTGCTTCCAGTGAAGACCAATCGTAGTGTTTCAACAGACCAAGACACCTCAAACAACTTTGTGGACACATTTTTCTTGTAGCCGCTGATTCATTACTGATCAGAGCAACAGCTGTAAGAGACAAGCAAGTACTATTGTTGAAGGACACTGTAGGAATGTTTTGCTGTTTCCCTGTTTTTTTTTTACTGTATTGTGGGAGAGGTCAGTGTGTTTTTAGCATGAGATAAGAACACTAATATTGTGTTCATTTGCTTTTGTTCAATGCACAAAAGAAAAGTACAGTTCATGAAGGGTGAAGTCAGAGCATTCATTAGGGAAGTCATAGTTTCAGTAAGTTGATTTACTGTCACAGATGTTAAAGTACATGTGCCTGTAGGATTAGTTGCACAGTTAGAGTGAATACTGCTACATTTAAGTCAATGAAATATTTTTAAAATAGTTGAAGGCTATTTAGCATAACAAGTCAAAAGTTTCAGTAAAGATAAAGACTTGTAACTCCACTTCCCTTCGAGAGCCTCTACCGTTATAATACTGTGATCCTTTAACATTGTGAGGGTCATGACAAGCAGGACGTTATCGCAGGATCCAACTAGTAAAATAGTGGTTGGGTTGTTGGCCCTGTTAGTGGAAGGTTGTGGGTTTGAATTTCAGGACTGCCAGTGGTATCACTGAGGTACTCTTGAGCAAGGTACCGTTCCCATTCACTGCTCCTCGGGTGCTGTGTTCCTGGCTGCCCTCTGCTTCACTTGGTGAATGGGTTAAATACAGTGAAGATTTTCACCTTGTTCACACTGTGTGATGTGTTCACATATGACAAAAGGTCACTTCAAAAAGGCTTAATGCCAAAAAACACGGACCAAAAACAGGAGTACATTGGAAATAATATATTTCTAGTCATACAGGAACTTTCTTCCATTCTGGAAGCAACATATACTATACTACATAAAAAATGTTAAACCTTTCAGTGTATTTTTGTAAACAGGTTTTGGGCAGTGGGAATTTTGGCAGGTTTGACTGGTATATTATACAGGTCCTAATATACTACACCGTAATTATAATGCTATTATGATTCCTAAAATATTAAAGGACTCCTGTAGTATTACTTCAGAAGGGAAATAATTAAAGTGGAGTTATCTTATAAAATTCTGAAAATCATGTGTGTTAAATTGATGTATTTAAAGTGCTGTGACCATGAGAGCCCAGTCATTAATTAAGGTAATTAATTAATGTAAGGTAAAGAGCTTTAAGGTAATCTTGTTAATTTGCTACACGTTACAGATGAAAAGAAAGAGGTACATGATACTGTTAAACCACAACTTTACTTGGACATGAGTGCGGGCGAGCATGTAAACCAGCAGCAGAGAACACAAGTGACAGATGTCAATTAAGGACGCAAGGAGGAAATAAAATGGTAGTTTAGCTAGCTTACAAGTAAATCACACCATCTGGGACTGTGCGAAGTTCATGTCCTCTGTCTGACTGAGGTCATGTCGTCTGAATGGGAGAAACACAGCAGCACGCAACAAGGGTCCAGAGAGACAGTTTATTGAAAACTAAAAGGCAAAAGTTCAAATCAAACACACCGTAAGCCTCCGCCTCAAGGAGTCTCTCTACTCCTCAGTAATCCCTCAGTTCCACATACTTTCCAGAGGCCCACCTCAGTCTACTCCGTGCAGACAGGGATCCCTCTTATTGTCCTTTGATCAATGAACAGTCCTTCCTAAGCCACAGTCCTTCACACAGCACCCCGTCTTTCCTGTAGGACACAGAAGGGAGAGAGAGAGAGAGGGAGAGAGCATGGATGGAAACCGTCAGAGAAACGTGCCACTCGTCTCTTTACTGCAGCTGCTCTCCACGGCTCGCTGTGAAGCTTCTGTCTTCAACCCTTGTGGCTTTCCTAGAATGGAAGAGAACCCCGAACACAGACCCCATACACTCACACCCGACTTCCCCCCAGCACAGCTCAGACCACAGGGCAATACCTTTACATGACTCACCATTACTTAGCTACATTTTCTGTTATTTTGGTAAGGGTTCCTGACCCTTACAGCTCACAAACTCAGACTCCCCAAGATGTTGGTGACCCCGCACTGTTGCTCTGGCTTGACCGGGTTTTAACCATTCTCTCAGCCAATCACACGACACACTCACTTAGCTCTTAATGAGCCCAGCTGTCCTCACCCACTCACTCACATGACATACACCCACACAGCTCCTAACGAGCACACCTGGGGGGTACCATGAGTATGTCGGTTCCAAAACACCTGATAAGATTAAGTTCAATCAACCTCCTATTGGTTACCCAGAGTTAACGCACGCGCACGCTGCAGACATAAAGACATTTCCAATGGATCGTCGATTTCACGAGTCAACATGAAAATCCAAGTGAAAAAAAGAGAGCAGCATACTTCACAGAGGCAGAGTTGGAGATTTTAAAGCACGCGTATGAAGAATTCAAGCCAGTAATAATGAAAAAGAGCAATACGGCTGCATCGGCTAAAGAGAGTTACAGTAAATGCGTGAGTGAATTAAAATGCAAATTTGATACCACTATGAAAGCCTTTACTTTTCTGCCGTTCATTTCTTT